>JAWPHD010009477.1:0-103411 GCA_037043455.1 Cyrtodaria siliqua | reverse complement strand
CGTCGAGCGAGCGAAACGAGCGAGAAGATTTTTTATACTGAGGGCGTGCATCGAAATTGTTTAACACAAAAAGGATTTAACAATATGTTAATTAAACCAGTCATTATCCATTATGCGTCGAGCGAGCCTATCGAGCGAGAAGATTTTTTATACTGAGGGCGTGCATCGAAATTGTTTAACACAAAAATGATTTACAATATGTTAATTAAACCACTCATTAACCATTATGCTTCCAGGGAGCGAAGCGAAAAAGAAAAAAATTATACTGAGAGCGTGCATCGAAATTGTTTGATATTTTACCTACAGTAACATGGACATACATGCATGATCCGGACATGATCCGGAAACTTTATGGGGGGGGGGGGGGGGGGGGAGGGGGGGGGAGGGTGCGCTAAGGCGTACGATATACTAAAATGTACGTATGTGGTAGATAACTCGAAAGTATATGAAAGTAAGTATGAAACTAACATGTTTTCTAACTCGTATGTACCTGATACGTATGTTACTGGGCTTATATTACGGTAGCATAACGTACGGCTGTCACAGTCACATCGACACGTGTCAGTATTACTAACGTTCGCGTTAGCTGTCTCGTTCGACGTATATGTGAGCATCATCATCATATAATCTTGATATTTGTTTTAATTCATATTTCATATAAATCATATTTCATATTTTAATATGAAATAGTTCATATCCATTAAACATATTTTCAGGAGTGTGTGGTTAACATAAACACGTATGTTAACATAAACAAGTACGCTACTTAACGACTTAACAGATCAACCTAAATTGTTGACATAGTTTGCACGTGTATTTACAAGAATTTGCTTATAGTCTTTTTCAGAAACCAGAAACATAAGGAAGAAGAGACAGGTGGATCACATAACGATTCTCCTAAGCATATACCACTTATGAAACAGAGCGAACATGTTTTTTTATTATGTATTGCTTTATGTTAAATTTGATATTTCGACTTGATTGATGTTCATATTGGTGCTGCTACTACTACTGCTGCTACGACTGTTACTGCTGCTAATGCAACTACTGCTGCTTCTGCTACTACTACTACTACTATTACTACTACTACTTCTACTACTACTACTACTACTGATGTTGCTCTGCTGCTACTTATACTGCTAATGCTGCTGTTCTGCTGCAGCTACTACTATTTATACTGCTGCTGCTGCAGCTTCTACTACTGCTGCTGCTGCTACTAATAGTACTACTACTACTGCTGTTGCTACTACTAGTCTACTACTGCTACTATTTCTACTACTACAAATATTATTAGTAGTAGTAATGGTATTAGTAGCAGTAGTAGTAGCAGTTCTAAAAGTAGTAGTAGTAGCAGTAGTAGTGTAGTAGCAGGAGCAGTTGTTTAAGGTATAATATTATCATCAATGAAAGCCGTAGTAGTAGTAGTAATTGTTTTGGTATTTATATGCACTCGTTCTTCATCGTATTACGCTCCTAAAGTCTCGCAATATTGTTACGCTGAAGAAATCATGCATATCCCCATACATATCTAATAACCTATAATTATTCAAAAAAATATACCACTTTTAAGTTAGAGAGATTTCTCTTTAACTTCAGGATGTATCTCTTTTTAACGAGATATCTCTGTTCTTTGAGAGATATCTGTTTTTAAGATATCTCTCTCGCTCTGATGACTTTTGTGTATTCGTGTCGATAAGAAAGCTCATTCGCCACTGTATTGGTAACAAATTGGCGAATACTATCCCATATATTGTAGGTTAAGCACATATGTCACCAGGGAAGCTATATTATTCAGCATACTTGTGATTGAAAAAAATCATTGTTCACCGTCTAGATGTAATATGCGTTGTTTTTAGTGTAGACCCATGCCTGTTACAAGAAAAAGGTTACCATGCTAAAGCACGATAAAATATAAGTTTTATCACTTCGAGATGAAAATAAATCCTATATTCAGGACAAACCAACAAATATCCTCTATACATTTTATTTAAATTATGTAGTTATTCGTTTAAAAAGTGTCTCGTCAGTTGATTGCGTAAATCACAAAAACTACATATTCATGGTCTTTTCTTCTTATTGTGACAAAACGAAGAAATTACCTCGTTATTACATGAATAGGATTTACACATGACTCAAAACACAGTTTGTTGTTGCTTGGCACTACTGCGGCATTGGATAGGATCTACAAAAGGCTCAAAAGGCAGTTTGTTGTTACTGGGCACTACTTCTGCAAAACGAGGAAATTTCCTCGTTTTTACATGGATAGGATTTACACATGACTCAAAACACAGTTTGTTGTTACTTGGTTCTACTGCGGCAAAAAACGAGGAAATTTCCTCGTTTTTTTACAGGGATGGGATCTACAAAAGTTTCAAAACGCAGTTTGTTGTTACTGGGCACTACTGCTGCAAAACGAGGAAATTTCCTCGTTTTTACATGGATAGGATTTACACATGACTTAAAACACAGTTTGTTGTTATTTGGTTCTACTGCGGCAAAAAACGAGGAAATTTCCTCGTTTTTTACAGGGATGGGATCTACAAAAGTTTCAAAACGCAGTTTGTTGTTACTGGGCACTACTGCTGCAAAACGAGGAAATTTCCTCGTTTTTACATGGATAGGATTTACACATGACTCAAAACACAGTTTGTTGTTATTTGGTTCTACTGCGGCAAAAAACGAGGAAATTTCCTCGTTTTTACAGGGATGGGATCTACAAAAGTTTCAAAACGCAGTTTGTTGTTACTGGGCACTACTGCTGCAAAACGAGGAAATTTCCTCGTTTTTGCATGGATAGGAATTACACATGACTCAAAACACTGTTTGTTGTTACTTGGCACTACTGCTGCAAAACGAGGAAATTTCCTCGTTTTTATACACATGATTCAAAATACAGTTTGTTTTTACTTGGTTCTACTGCGGCAAAAAACGAGGAAATTTCCTCGTTTTTACATGGATATCTACAAAAGACTTAAAACACAGCTTTTTGTTACTGGGCACTACTGCTGTAAAACGAGGAAATTTCCTCCTTCTTCCATGGATAGGATTTACACATGACTCAAAACACAGTTTGTTATCACTTTTACTGGGCACTACTGAGGCAAAACGAGGAAATTTCCTCGATTTGACATGGATCGGCATAACTGCGACAAAACGAGGAAATTTCCTCGCCTTTTGTACATGTACTTTAATTTGATTGTGTTTGTTCATTGTACATACCTTTTAATAATAAAGATTGATACTATATATTGTTTTACTTGGCACTACTGGGCACGACTGCTGCAAAACGAGGAAATTTCCTCGTTTTTGCATGGATAGGATTTCCACATAACTCAAAACACTGTTTGTTGTTACTTGGCACTACTGCTGCAAAACGAGGAAATTTCCTCGTTTTTATGCCATGAAAATGCGAGGAAATTTCCACGCTCGTGTCAATGTGGCCTCTGCATGGAGCATATTTTAGCTCTTGGATAGCACGTTTTTTTGCAAAGTGAAAATTGGGCGGTGTTTATTTGCATTTTTACCCTATATAAAATGCTCATTTATATAGTGAAAAAGGGATTTTATTGGCAAATCCCTTTTTATTCTGGCGCCTCTTCTAAGCAATTGTTCTTTTCAGCTCTACTATTCGAAGATCAGCAGAGCTTATGCCGTGGTGCGTTGTCCGTCTGTCCGAAAACCTTTTGTTGTAGCGCCTACTCCTCTGAAACTTTACAGAAATGTTGCCCATGAGCTCGTTGATCGTAGCAAAAAATTCATGTTGATGTGAAATCCAAGATGGCCGCGAAGGCTAAAAATAGATTTTTTAAAAACAAATTTGTAGTGACTACTTTTTGAAAACGACAAGTGCTATTGACATTGACTTTTTCTAAAATGATCAGCATGACATGAAATCATTAATGATGATTTGACAGATTTTGATAGAATTTCACAGGAATGTTGCTCTTGATGTCTAGTTTATCCTAGCAAAATTTCAGGTCAGCTGGAAATTCAAGATGGCCGCCACAGCTAAAAATAGATCAATGACCTTGAAGCTCTACTGATAGGTTTTTGATAGCTAGATCAGCATTCCTGTGAAGTTTCATGAAAATACGTCTAGTAGTTACAGAGGAGTAGTCGTTACAAGTTTTTACTAGATAAATCTATGTAATCAAAGATGGCCGCGACAGCCTTGTTTAACATCGAATCAAAACGATTTTCTACAAGGACCAACATGATGTCATGCTGATCATTTCAGGAAAAGTCCCATATCAATATCACTTTAGTTTTCAAGAAGTAGTCGCTACAAACTTTTTTTTTTGAAAATCTATTTTTAGCCACGGCGGCCATCTTGAATTTCCGGCCAACCTGACATTTTGCTAGGATCAATTAGACATCAAGAGCAATATTCCTGTGAAGGTTCATGAAATCCGTCGAGTAGTTTCAGAGGAGTAGTCGCTACAAGTTTAAATTATATAAATATGTAAACAAAGATGGCCGCTGGCAGCCATGTTTAACGTCGCATCCAAATAATTTCCAACACGGATCAACATCATTCCATACTGATCATTTTAGAAAAAGTCCCATATCAATATCACTTATAGTTTTCAAGAAGTACTCGCTACAAACTTGTTGTTGGAAAATCTGTTTTTAGCTATGGCGGCCATCTTGACTCTCCGACAGACCTGAAATGTTGCTAGGATCATTTAGACATCAAGAGCAACATTCCTGTGAAGTTTCATGAAAATCTGTAGAATATCTTCAGAGGAGTAGTCGCTACAAGTTTTTACTAAACTCTCTGAACAAAGATGGCCGCTGGCAGCCATGTTTAACATCGAATCAAAACCATTTTCTACAAGGACCAACATCATGTCATGCTGATCATTTTAGAAAAAGTCCCATATCAATATTGCTATTTTTAGATTTGATGGCCATCTTGGATTTCACATCAACATGAATTTTTGCTAGGATCAACTAGACTTCATGGACATCATTCCTGTAAAGTTTCATACATGCCACACCACGGCATAAGCTCAGCTGATCTCTGATCAGTAGAGCTAATAACAGACGGACTGACCCACTGACTGACTGGGGGCAAACCTAAAGTCCAGACCGGTGACCTTTAACCTCCAACTGTGACCTTGACCTTTGACTAATAAGAGCATGAGTTGTATAATCTGGGTCTATGATGTTGTTTAATGACGATGTCAATACATGTGTGAAGTTTCAATCCATTATGTAAAGCAGTTTTAGAGAAACGAGCTTACATACAAACCTATAACCAAATTGTGTACATGTAAGTATCAAAGAGGCCATAATTTTGTTAAAATAAAAGCAATATATGTAGAACCTGGCTATATGATGGTGTCTAAAGATGCTGACATTAGTGAAATTTAAATCCACTATGTAAAGTAGTTTTCAAGATACAAGCTTACATATACTTAACCAGACGCAGACATTGCCAGACAACGACGATCAAGTGATGACAATAGCTCTTTTTTCTTCGAAAGATTTGAGCTAAAAAAGCCTCATACATTTAGGTAACATACATGTAGGTAACAGCTATAAGTGTAGCTGCTTAACGGTTGTCGTGCGATGATGTCGAATGTTTGTATGATTTATGTTGACTCGGGTCTTCTCTGTACTACGCCGAACAACGGAACCAACTCGCCGATTTCCGTAATCCGGTATCTTAACGGTTAGAGAAATTCACGAGACAATTCAGACAAACTCCGAGGTGAACGGAAAATACCAAACAAAGATTCATTTGCATATTTTTTTCACTAGTGTAACATGATATATCACGCTTTATTTCACTCCCAAACTGAAAGTTATGCCATAAATTAAGTTACTGACAACATTATGGTTGAGATCAAATTAACTAAAAGGGAGTTCCATGTAATACAAGGACAATCTAACTGGCGTGGCACAGTCGGTAGTGCGGCGGATTTGTAACCGGAGGCCCCGGGTTCAATCCTCTGTGGTGCCACTGAGTTTCGTCAGTGTGTTCTTGAGCAAGACACTTTTCCCTAGCCTCGTCCGTCGGATGGGGACGTAAGCCGGAATGTATCGATCTATCCTCCAAGCTCGTTAATGAACCGTAGGAATCTATTCGAGAACAGTAGGGCACGGTTCCCGGATTCGGTTCTCTCTGGGGCAGCTCTAAATAACCTATACTGTGTTGATGAGCCGTCAAACAACATTCAATTCAATACTAAGTGCAACGTTTGAATTATGGAGCAGATTTCTACATTGCTCTACATTGGCACTGCTCTACATTGGATAATTGATATTAAAGGAGTAACTGTATAAAGTTTCATAACAATACATGTCAATATTTTGCTAATCTATGAGCTAGGTTAGCTTGCAGGTTAACGTTTTTTGAAAAGAGGCATAACTCTGCCAAAATAAAATTCAGCGATAATGGACATGTTACCTGGCGGTAAGACATGTGTTCATGAACACAGGTCAAATACTTTTTAAGTTATGGACAGTTATGAGCTTGCAGGTTATTGTGTTTGTTTTAGGAAGCATAACTCTGCCAAAATGAGTCCGAGTTATTGGACATGTGTAACGACATTCCATGACATAAGATGAAGCTATGTGTGAAGTTGTATAAACTTAAGTCACTTTACAAGTTCTGGCCAAGTTTAGGTGACAGGTAAACGGGTGATGGAAGACGGACAAAGTGATACCTAGGTTAACCTAAGTGTCTGTCATGCTATGCTGGCTACACAATAATGTGTTTTGAGACAGGAAGTGTGGTTCCTGTAAAGTCCCCACTTCACTTTGAAGCTACTGGGCAATAACTATCGTGTTACTAATCTGATCTGGCTGTAGTTTAGTTTCAAACTTGTCCAAGCCTTCAATGATATAAAGACACCGACAAAGTCTGGTTAAGAACAAATTAAAACTCATGTCCATACCGTGTTCACAAGGCAAAGGTTAACGGACGACTCGCTATCCCATAATCTCTGCTGACCTTCAGCCAGTGGAGCTAAAGACTAATTTAAAGAATATGAAGAGACACATGGCAACCTTGATACAAGTATGTTTAAAACTAACGACCTGTTAAATATGACTATGTAAAGTTGTTCTACCTAAGTCACATATTTGCTCATTATAACTGAATATTTTTGAATATTTAAGGCAAATTACTAATATTTGATCATGTCTCACCAACGTTATATATTAAAGGTAAGGTAGAATAATTAAGAAAAATCTGAATTAGTATTACATTTTGCTTTAAAATTATATCGTGAATGCAACCAGATTTAAAGTCAAAAATGATATTATAAACGGAAACATAACATTGGGGTGCTAATATTGATGTTTGACTACTAGTACTGCAAGATTGCCATGTGACCCTCTAAATTGTGAATTTAACCCTTCTGTATTGAACACATGCCTGTCTTTATATTCCCTCAGACCTGCAAATATATCTAATGTATGGAAGCATCCAATGTATGGAAGCATCAGGTAAACATTTCTATCTCAGAGTCGATTTTAACAGTAATATGTGTCTTGTAGTTGTAAAATGATATTTATGATAAATAGTATGCCTGATCTGTATGAAAATTCAAATATTAAATCTTTCAACACTGTGCATTGTTCTTCTGGAACAAACTCTTGTGACAAGTTATGTATGCAGTAAGGAA
The DNA here is from genome assembly GCA_037043455.1 of Cyrtodaria siliqua. Lineage (NCBI taxonomy): Eukaryota > Metazoa > Mollusca > Bivalvia > Adapedonta > Hiatellidae > Cyrtodaria > Cyrtodaria siliqua. The sequence goes on along the minus strand of JAWPHD010009477.1, from coordinate 95,774 downwards.
TGTGAGTGGAACCAGGAACCTGCTTTCATGGCCTTTAGTATGCATCAGTTAAGTGAAGATGAACCTCTGCCAGCCTGGAACTTGCACATGGTCAATATTGGTGTACAATGCAATACATCACGATAGCTTGTTGAATTAGTTCCTGGAGGTCTTCCCATCACAAGTTGGACTGCTCCTTTCTTGATGTTTGATTCATAGACGACTCGTAAACAATTGATGCACATCCCTTTTGTGGCCATCATAAGGATTGAAATGTTATGGTATTTGTAATATGTTAGAAGACTACGGCATCAATGTTAACACCATAGACTATTTATTTTCACTACTCCAATTTGAAGTATGACAGATGTTGCTTTTGCTGAATATTTTAGCCTAATATCTGCTACTAAAGCTGTGTTAAATGTATCCATGTCCAGCCAGATATATACTGATACTGTACTCCATTCGGCACCCATCAAACAACTGAAGACAACAAATGAATGTAATTACTCATAAATCAGTAATCTACAGGCATATATACATGCAACAAAGCAAACATACCAGAACAAGTATGTAACAAGTACATGAAGATTGTCCAGATTATTTATCTTCTTTATAGTTTAACTCAAGCCGTTTTGTATCCAGTGCTCATTATCAAGGACTGGTTTATCAGGACAGTTCTAAGTTACTGAGAGCAAGATGGACTATATTAAAGTGAAACAAACTCTCTGCCTCTTTAAAAGAGGCTGAAAAATTCTCAATCTTTAAAGAAAAATATATATAAAAGTAAGACATTCTATATAGTTTGTACATGTATGTTAAAATCAATGCTAAATTCAATACATTATCGATATTAGACCTAAGGCTAAAACATACATTTTAATGAAAAGGTTGCAACATTTTCCTAAATAGCAAAACAACACATTTTTTTGTTGTTGTCAATTCTGTCAGCCTAGCGCTTCCTTTCCCCAAAATCAGCAGCCCTAGGCATTATCACAATTTTCGGATTGAAACAAAAGCATGCCATTGTGGTCATATTGTAGGTACCACACATACACATATATAAATGGTATATTGTAACATTGAAACATTTACCTCTTTAAGACAGAAACACATCCATGTTTGGCTGAGATTCCCAAAGTGATTAAAATATTGCTGATCATGTTGTCTTTGTGTTGTCAGTTGTTCTATCGAGGACAGCGACTGATTCAGAGATGCTCATGGGCTGATATTCTCTTTTTGAACACGAAATGTACTATGGTGGTGGATGCTGGCTGTTATTATTTCCCTGTAACAAATATTTTATATTTTATTAGCATCAAGGACTTGAATGAATGAATGGTGTTTTACGGCACGTCGACACATAAATAGGTCATATTGTGCACACAAACTGATGAAAGAAGAAGAAATGAAGCAGCAACGGAGGTGTGGACTTAGTGGCACTGGTGAGGCTTGAACCCGGGTTCCATGGTTTCAAGTCCACCACACCATCCACTGGCCATGTCAGCGCCCTTCTTGTGAACCATGATCACAGCGGTTTCTATGGATTTGGAAAATAACCCATACCGTCACAATTGGGAACTTTAGCGGATGCTCAGATTAAAGTCAGGTGTTTTCCCTGGGTTCCATTATAATGCTTTTATCCATGCCACTGAGAGTAATTTAAATTTTAATCATCCATTTGTAGTACTTACATGTAGTAATTTATGTAAAATAAATAAAGAATCTACTTGTACTTCTTTTGAACAATTTTAAGATGACCATCTTTAAAAGATATTTTGTTCACTGTCACTTGTATTAACTCATCATGTACTCAGCACGTAATATTAAAACTTGTAGCATGGTCGGTGAAATTTCCTTTAATGAATGCAAAGCATATAATCGTTTAATTTTGGGTTACTAAAGGGACGTGGCTATACCGGACTCCGTGTTTCGGCAGGTCTCAATATTTTAGGGGTCATCCTTGACCCCCTATGGAATAAACTTGGGGTCATTTTGTAAATATAGGGGTCATATTTTTTGGACATGCCCTTTGATGAATAGACCATGTGATGTCAGATAGACATGCATTATTAGTTGATTAGACATCTTCGGTGTATTGGTCAGCAAAAAAGGAAGTTTCAATAGGGAAGCGCTATTTTTGAGTTAAAGGGGAAAAAATAATGCAATTTCGAAATATAGGGGGAACAGTGCATTAGGCAGAAATTGAAGATCTGGGTGTGCAAATATGCAAAAGAGGTACATTTTAGATAAACTGTCTTCTATAAATGTATCCCAAACATAATAATGTTGAAAACGTTAGAGAGAGAAATAATGTTAAGCAAAAAATAGGGCAATTTTTTCAGCCAAACAGGGGGAAAAAAGCCCCTGCGATACACTAGGAATGCTAGGTAATGCTTGTTACAGTAAACTATTGCCGTAACAAACAGGCAAACTGACAATAACAGCATATCCTTTGAGAAGATGTTGAAAACATTCAACCTGGTTTGGTTTGTGTGTAAGGCCAAAAAAAAGAAAAGTGTGTTTCCTATTGCATGCTCTAAACAAGAAATGTCACAGTAAGTGACAAATGCCCCCTGAAGTGACCTGTAAGTGTGACCTTGACCTTGCAGCAATATGAAACCAACAGATATATTAAAAAAATATTTAAAAAAAAAAATTATTAAAAAAAATAATCAAAATAAAATATTTAAAAAAAAAAAAAAATATTAAAAAAAGAAATATTATTAAAAAAAAAGAAAAAAAATTTAAACAAAAAGAATATATTTAAAAAAAAAATCAAAAAAAAAAAAACAAAAAAAAAATTTGAATTCAGAATTAAAAAAACAATAATTAAGAAATAAATGGAATAAAAATAATGGAAAAAACATTTATTTGAAAATCCATCCAGGAATGCCAGAGTTATTGTCTCAGACAATTTTACCTTTGACCTCTAGTGTGACCTTGACCTTGGGGCCACAGACCTGGATTTCTGCTCGACACATCGTCTTATTGTGGTGAGCACTTGTGCCAAGTAATTTGAAAATCTGTCCAGGAATGCCAGAGTTACTTACCGGACATGATTTGACTTTTGACCTCTAAATGTGACCTTGGAGTGACGGACCTGGATTTTGTGAGCGACATGTCGTCTGGTTGTGGTGAGCAATTGTGCCAAGTTATTTGAAAATCTGTCAATGAATGTCAGAGTTATTAACCGGACACGAAAGCACTTTGTTTTGACCTTTTACCTCTAAGTGTGACCTTGACCTTGGACCTGTATTTTGTGCCCGACACGTCGTCTTGTTGTGGTGAGCAATTGTGCGAAGTTATTTGAAAATCCATCCCTTTTTGTCAGAGTTATGAAGCGGTCACGATTGTACAGACGAACGGGGACTAACGGACAGACACACTGTGACTACTATATGCCACCAGGGGGCATAAAAAATAGGGAAGGTCGGTAGGCATTTCCTTTTTTTTTCTTTTTGGAGCAAGATATTGTGAGATTCTACATGTATTTATCTCATTAACCCAATACAAGTTGATGATACAACTGAAAATTTCTATGTGATGTCAGATTACCTCGATATATTGCGATAAATCATTGTTCAGAACAAAAAAAAAAGTTTTAAAAATAGGGTCGGTCGTGCCACCGGAAACACAGGTATTTTTTTTTTTTTGCCTTATCTCTTTATTAAATTTACGCACAGCTTCTGTAATGTTCTCAACGGAATACATGCTTGTAACAGGTGTGCATATAAAAATTAACTACAAATTGAACGCTCCGTAGCTACGACTCAAGGGTAAACTAGTTTCATAAGTTACTTCTGAATTATGCTCAGACTAAGCAGGTATTTTATTTTAACCCGAGGAAGCAGCTCGAAGAAACATTTCCCACACCCGACCAGTACCCAGGCACAGATGTCCTGACAGTTTCCAGTCGATCTAAGAGCGGACAGCCGAGCAATATAAAAATTATATTCGCTAAAATTGATTTTATAAATAAAATTATTTTTGTAATAAAATACCGTTTTCACACTATTTTCCTATATTATGAACAAAGCAAGTTGAAATATTGACCTAAAAATTATTTATAACCAAAATATTAAACTTAGCTGGATTTCAGCTATAAATTTGTGTGGTGGAAGTGGTTACTGTAATAGAAAGGGGAAGTAACCACTGCGGGGAGTTTGAACAGATAGACTGTCTCCGCTTAATAAGCCAACTCGCTGAGATCAGACTATCTATAACATAGTCCTGAGCATTCTTAATATTAAAGGGACACACGGCAATCTTGCAGTGTTTATCAAGAACGGAAATTAATGTCTTAATGTTTTCATTTTCTTAAATACACAGGTTTAAATAAAATTATTGGTGCAATATAATCAATTGATTATAATATGCAAAAACAATTTGATTTAGTCTATTCTTATAATTTATGATTGAACAAATGTTAGTTACCGGTATGTAGAAAAACTAATGACATGCTGAGAGTTTTAAAAATCAAGATTGTCGTTTGTCCCTTTAAAGCGCCGGGTGGCATTCAAATATTGTTTTACGAACAAAAATAACGACACCATTCGTTTTACGGTAAAAATACACTTTGGTGAAACCTGCTGCATTGTCAGAATATTTAAAACACTCTAGTAAATCATTTTAGAATTGTTTCATTACTAGAATTTTGTGTTTCTGGGTTTCAACAACCTCATTACTCAATGTCCAGAAATCCTCAGTGTATTCTAAAAAAATCATGATCTTTAAATTCATTGGCCCAATTTTTATCACTGAACTTCAGCCAATCAGAATGCTACATTAATATTTTCATTTGGTTGTTTCTATCATGACCACCTTCTGATATTATTACATCATGTCATGCTATTATGATGCAACTCAGTGAGTTCTCAGAACTGAATGAGCCTTTTAATTGCTGTGAGAAGCAGATTAAGACTGTTTGTATCACTCTTTGAGTAATGAGTCACAAAATTCTAAAGATAAAATAATTTTAAAATGATTTAACAGACTGTTTTAAGTCGTTAAATCTACTGATGAAAAATGATGGACCTGTCTGCCACCTTTACTGACTTAATCCAATGATGAAAAACACTTAAAACAGTGGAACTGGCGTGTGACACCTACACATTATCCAGTGTTTTTTATGCCTAATTTGGGGCCGTTATTTGGCCCAATTCACAATCAATTATATCCAAACAATTCACAATCTGGAAAAAAAAAAAAAAAAAAAGAGGCAGTTTTACTTAAGGATACTAGTCTTAATATAAGCTGGTGTCAAAACTAGTCTGTATTTACCAAAAACAAAACTTAAAACCAAGGGATATTAAACTGTGAAAATAAAAGTGAAGAAAGTTTCTTTTTCTTTTGTTATAATATTTTCACAATTTTCACAATTTCTAGAAAAAATCCGCTATTTTTCACAATGGAACTGGCACAGACTGCATTCACAAAACACATAAAAAAAACACTGTTACCATAAATAAATACAAGAGGCCCAAGAGGGCCTGGTTATATTGCTCTTAAAACATCAATGAAGCGAGTGACTATCGTCTTAAAGAGGCAAAATATAGCATTTTTAACTAAATCAAAGGCCAGAACGCCGCTGTTACTGGTCAGATTTGGCTGGTTTTCATACTTGTCCGAGCTTTCATTAACATTAACAATCTGGTAAAGTTTAGTAAAGATCAGATGAAAAATGAAGGTCTTAACGAGACAAAAGTTAACGACGGACGAACAACGGGCAACTCTGCATCCCATAAGCTCTACTGGCCTTTGGCCAGTATTCATAATTTTGATAGAGCATCATCAAAAAAACTGACCAATCAGTGACCAGAAATAAGACATAACAATACATTCTGCTAAGTGATAAACTCGGTCTTTATCCTTGATGTTCAACCAAGTTTAATGTTAAAATTAAGGTATTTACCCTTGCGAAAATTGGATTGAAAATCCTAAGATTTTCATAAAATTACTTAGAATCCCTAGAATTTTTTTCCTAAGTATTCCTAGAAATTCCATGAAAATCATAGGATTACGGGATTGGATTTTGTTGGATTACATTGGCGGTATTGGCTGCGCTTTCCTAGGAATTCCTATGAAATCTCAGGTGGAAAGACATTGGAATTTGTAGGAATTTCAAAGCAGAAAGCATTGGAAATTGCTAGGATTTCCTAGGAATTCTGAAGTGGAAAAACATTGGATTTCCTTGGAATTCCTATGAATTTCAAAACAGAAAAACACTGGAATTCATAGGAATTTCCAAACAGAAAAGTATTGGAATTGCTAGGATTTCTTAGGAATTCCAAGTTCACTACAAAAACATAAAGCAGAAACAATATAAGATTTCTTTGGACTTGAATTGCTGGTCACATGACAATGATAATAAAATATTCATATTTTTTATTTATTTTTTAATAAAATAAATTCACAGCAACATATTTGACACTGGGTTATACAATGTTTTCTTGATAATTTGTGTTTAAACTAAATTATTCTTTTAGAAAAAATTATATTTAAAATTAATCAGAATGTTCTATCAGGTTGAATGAGAACTGAAATATTATTTGAAACATATATCTCATTTAAAATCATTAAAATGAAAGACAATTAAAAAATAAATAATGTAGGGCATATATAACCATATGAAAGAATCCTAAATCTTGGTTCCCTGTAATGTGTTCATCCTGTGTTTCTTGGTCCATGCTAAGGTCTGACATATTCTGAAAGAAAATATAGAGATCATCATTTGCATATTCCTATTTACCATATACTTTAAGACTAAGAATAAAAGGCAGATCTAGAATTTAAAGGTGGATAAAATATGACAATTAGCCAAGTGCTACAATTCTATCCTAAATGTGTAATGTACCCAATCGACTTTTTCAACAGATTTCTTAAATAGGAGAGCCGAATCATCAAATAAGACTAGTCTCTCTTATTATTGATTTAAATTTGGAACAGTAAACTAGTTAGTATTGGTTCAACTGCAATTTCGAAATGTATATACTATTAGTCTAACCAAAGATACATGGGAAACTTACTTTTGCATGCTAAATATGGAACATGTTTCATCCAAGACCTCATCTCCTGGTTTGTCTGGTACCAGCCTGTCATGGCCCCTAACGAAAGCAGTCTCTTTCGGTTCTAAAATAGTAGTTTTAACCAGAGTTTATTATGTCTCTGTTTTAACAAAATGAATTTAAACAACATTGTTTTTTAAATCACTGTCATGTGCAAACATTTACAAGTCATGTTTAAGAGTTGTTTATATCATCTGTTTTAAAGAGGTTTGGATAAATCTCTTCTTCACTATTGTCCACAGTGGAATTAGGCAAAATGATTATAGGAAGATAATGACATCTGCTTCAGCAGCTTTTAAAAGAGTCAACATGTCCAAAATATAATAAACACTTAGTCTAAGCATTCTAATGAATATAAAATTACTTCACTGGCAATCTGATACATTTCACCCCTTTGATAAACATTAAGTGTATGCCATATTGATAATTTGAAGTAGAGTAGTACATACCTGTAAACATCATTCTTCTGTCTTAATCCTCCAGTAAAATATAAATATGAGACTAGCCACACTTGTATCCAGCAAAACCAAGAGTTTCAATAAAAATGATTTCAAAATTTAGTACTTTATTAAATAAGATAATCAACAAATAGGTGTTTCCTGTGCTAAACATGTTACACATTTTCAAACTGTCCAGCCAGTATTTTGTTTAACCAATCAACTCTCAGGAAATAGGGGTTACACTAAGGTTAATTCAGAGTATATTATGTAAGTGTACCACTAATGTATGGCCAGTAGATGGACATAATCCTCTTATCACCTCACATCTGGCAATGATTCTCTGAGGAATTTATCCTGACTTGCCAATACAAAGGGCTGCATTAAGACCTTTCTTTGTTTTCAGTATTTTAGAAATGATTCCTATCTGATACATGTACATTAAATTGTGTTTATTATACATGTGTCTGAACATCATGTGACTGTGTAGCCAAATCAAAGAAAATAGTGATCAATTATTTATTTTATTATAATCAATGTTCAATGTTAATTTTATTATAATTTCTTTTTATTATTTTTTATTAATGGTTGTTGTTGTCACTGATGCAGTAGCAGCAGCAGTAATAGTAGTAACAGCAGTAGTAGTAGAAGTAGTAGAGCAGCAGTAGAAGTAGTAACATCAGTAGTAGTAGTAGAAGTAGTAACAGCAGCAGTAGAAGTAGTAGTAACAGCAGTAGTAGTATAAGTAGTGCAAGTAGTATTAACAGTGGTGGCAGCAGCAACAACAGCAGTAATCTTAGAAGTAGTTGTAGTAGAGCAGAAGCAGTAGTAGTAGTAACAGCAACAGCAGCAGTAGTAGTAGTAGGAACAGCAGTAGTAGTAGAAGTAGTGCATGTAGTAGTAACAGCAGTAGCAGCAGCAAAAACAACAGTAGTAGTAGTGGAGCAGCAGCAGCAGCAGCAGCAGCAGCAGCAGCATCAGTAGTAGTAGTAATAACAGCAGCAGTAGTAGTAAAAGTAGTAGTAGTAGAGCAGCAACAGCATTAGTAGTAGTAGTATTAGTAATAATAACAGCAGTAGTAGTAGAAGTAATAACAGCAGTAGTAGTAGTAGTAGAAGTAGTGCATGTATTAGTAACAGCAATAGTAGTAGTAGCAGCAGTAGTAGTAGTAGTAGTAACAGCAGTAGTAGTAGAAGTAGTACATGTATTAGTAACAGCAGTAGCAGCAACAACAACATCAGTAGTAGTAGAAGTAGTAGTAGTAGAGCAGCAGCAGTTGCTGTTGTAGTAGTAGTAATAATGGTAGTAGTAGTTGTAGCAGCAGCAGTAGAAGTAGTAAATAAGTCCAAGGTATACCAATATTTTTCCAATTGTGAAAAGACTGGAAAACACTGGACTTTTTTTTCTGGTCAAGAATTCAAGTCCAAGCTTTTCTAAGCTTTTCCGAAGTATGCTGATGGACAGAGAGGAGAAGTCCAAAGAAATCCAATGTTTATGCACAGGGAAAAACATTGGATTTTGATGGATTAAAAATCCAATGTTTTCCAAACTTTCTCCAAAAAACAATCTTGAGAATTCCATGGAATTTCTAGGAGTTTTCATTCCAAGGAAATCCAATGTCTTTCCAAGAGAGAAAACATCGAACTTCCTTGGAATTCTAAAGAATTCTTAGGAATGAAAAAATGCTTGGATTTATTTCTGCAGGGGTACAGTGTGATTATTTTGAAACCCTGCATATTTCATACACATTTATGCAAATTGATTCAAAATACGTATCTTTCAAAATCTAAACTTGAAAATTATCATTTTTTTCCTCTGCCAAAGATTTTTATTTTACTATAGTACCCAAGGATAACGAGAAATCCGTGGATTCACATTCTCGCCTAATGGGGGCTGGACTTAAAAATAAAAAGGTCAGTGATGCTTAAATGAAAGTTTGTAAACATTTTAGTAACTAAAAACAATCGAGTTTGCCGTTTGCGGAGATGACATTAAGTGCATTTGTTTAAAAACAAAATGACATTCTATTAAAAACAGGAGACCCAAGAGGGCCTGTGGATGCTCTACTGGCTAAAACGGCTCTTATATCAAGGGTTGTCGACATAAAACTCCCATCACATTGCAAAAACAATAGGGATAGGATGGCCTTAGATCGCTCACTTGGTAATCATGGGCAATAAGTGCTGTGTCTAGTCAGGCATGGGAATATATCCCACTGGGGTGGGGGTGGGGGGGGGATTATATTAACATTCTAAACAAAGATGGTAAAGATTAGATAAAAAATGAAGTAACTACAGATTTAACAAAGCAAAATACAATATAGCATTTTTCAACAAATCAAGGGTCATAACCGCTCGTTACTAACTAGATCTAGCTGGTTTTCGAACTTGTCCAAAATTTCATTGATATATCATGCTTTGCATTACTAGACATCATACTGAGGCTTCCTGCCAAGTTTCGGTGAAATCCAACAAGCCATTTAGGAGGAGTAGCGCCGACAAGAAATTTAAAGTAAAAAATGTCAAAGTTACTCCATCATAAATCACCAAACTGGAACAAAAGCGCGATATGCACAACTAGACATCTTGCCGATGGTTCCTGCCAAGTTTCGGCGAAATCCAGCAAGACGTTTAGGAGGAGTAGCGCCGACAAGAAATTAAAAGAAAAATGTCAAGGGGCCGTAACTCCATATAAAAAAAACGAACCGGAAAAAAATGCAATAGGCACAGCAATGCTTCCTACTAACACGGCGTTAAAACCAAATAAAAAATTTAAAAAAATAAAAAATAAATAAAAAACAATGTATTCAAACTAAAACTAAACAAAAAAAAAATAAAATTAAAAAAAAAAAAACTAAACAAAAAAAAACAATAAAAGAAAAAAAAAAAAAAAAATATATATATATATAAAATATATCTATAAAAAAAAATATATATTCTAAATATTAAAAAAAAAAGGCTAAACATATAGTTTGGTAAAGATCAGATGAAAAATGAAATCCCTATCGTATTAACACGGCAAAATATAGCATTTTTAACTAAATAAAGGGCCATAACTCCGCTGTTATTGGTCCGATCTGGCTGGTTTTCTAACTTGTGCGAGCTTTCATTGATATTAACAATCTGGTAAAGTTTGGTAAAGATCGGATGGAAAATGAAGGCCTTTGGCCAGTAGAGCTAAAATCATCAGTTCCAAAAAGTAGGTCAAGGTCATATATGAAATCCAGGCATCTAAAAAAAAGATGCACTACCGAAGACACAACAGAATATGTTTTCTTCCAAAGATTAAGCTATAAATTAGGTTTAAAACATCTAGTGCATAATTCTAGTTCATGAGAAAGTGATGTAAATGTAACACTTAAAGTTATCTGCCCTTTGCTTGGATGGTGAAGGTCACATCCACATTTGCTTTGTCGCGTTGCAATGTATCACTCAAGATACAACTATATGCAAAGTTTGATAGGTCTTAGTGCATACAGTTTGTGAAAGAGTGACCTAAACGCCAAAGTTGAAGGTAAAATTATTAAGGTTATCTGCCCTTGCCTGGAGGGTCAAGGTCACTACCACATTTGCTTTACCACGTTGCGATGTACCACTCAAGATACAACTATAAGCAAAGTTTTAAAGGTCTAGTGCATACAGTTTGTGAAAAAGTGACCTAAACGCAAAAGTTGAACCTAAACATTATTAAGTTATCTGCCCTTTGCTTGGAGGGTCAAGGTCACTTCCACATTTGCTTTGCCACGTTGCCATGTACCACCCGAGATACAACTATAAGCAAAGTTTGAAAGGTCTAGTGCATATAGTTTGTGAAAAAGTGACCTAAACGCAAAAGTTGAACCTAAAAGTTAGTAAGTTATCTGCCCTTTGCTTGGAGGGTCAAGGTCACTTCCACATTTGCTTTGTCACGTTGCCATGAACCACCCAAGATACAACTATAAGCAAAGTTTTAAAGGTCTAGTGCATACAGTTTGTGAAGAAGTGACCTAAACGCAAAAGTTGAACCTAAAAATTATTAAGTTATCTGCCCTTTGCTTGGAGGGTCAAGGTCACTTCCACATTTGCTTTGTCACGTTGCCATGTACCACCCAAGATACAACTATAAGCAAAGTTTGAAAGGTCTAGTGCATATAGTTTGTGAAAAAGTGACCTAAACGCAAAAGTTGAACCTAAAAGTTAGTAAGTTATCTGCCCTTTGCTTGATGGGTCAAGGTCACTTCCACATTTGCTTTGTCACGTTGCCATGTACCACCCAAGATACAACTATAAGCAAAGTTTGAAAGGTCTAGTGCATACAGTTTGTGAGAAAATGACCTAAACGCAAAACTTGAATGTTGACGCCGCCGCCGGCGGAAAAGCAACACCTATGTCTCTTTTTTTCTTCGAAAAGACGAGACAAAAAACCGAGCAACACACTTTTTATCACCTAGTGAAAATAAGGTAAAATCTCAACATTTTGGCAATGCAAAATTATAAATAGCTAAAAACAGGCAAGTTTCCCAACAAACACTGACCACTAATTGGATCAGTCCTTTTAACATTTAAAGTGTCACCATTTATCCCTGGTGGGTCCTGGTCTGGTTGGTTTAATGCTCTCCATCATGTCCATGGCTGTTCAGCAATATTTGCAGCAAGTACTGACAACATTTGGCAACAATGACGTGTCTTCGGGGGTTTGACTCTGTATTTCCTAATCAGCTCGCCCGGTCACAAGATTGGACTGTTAAAGGTGAAATATGGCGTGTCTTTTGAGTATATATTCGGAAATATATATATATAATATACAATCTGTTCAAATCTTACACTTATTGTTTGTCCCGTTTTCTCACAGTAGCCAATTTTATCTCATAGCGCACACGCTTCGAGTTTCGCCCTGGTAAGTGTCACGTGATCCTGTGACGTCATTGGTACCAAACGATTAGCCGTGTCGCATTGAGTTGTATAGTATTGTCTATGTAGGATTACATTTTATGGTACTTGTTAAAAATGCCGTGTGCTGTTGCTGGGTGAAAACGTTTGCATAAAGAAGGACAAGATAATAACCTAAGTTTCTTTCGTTTCCCTAATCGAGATAATGATATATTAAGATCTGAAGTGTGGTTAGACAGTTACCGAAGAAAATCGCCCCACTCGTCGAGAAAGTGGGAACCTACGAAAGACGCGCGAGTTTGTAGCAAACATTTTGAGTTGACTTCGTGGGAAGTCCATCCTTTGGTTTCATTATCTTTGAATTTGGAGAACAAAAGGCCATGCATATTAAAATCAACAGCGGTACCAACGATATTTGACTATAAAAATGAGAAGCGCATTACCCCGCCGTCTCCAAGCAAGTTGTATTCGCCTATTCGACCGGCGTTGAGGAGGAAATTCATACATGAAGTAAGATTGAAATTTATGTTCAATTATCTTAGCACCTCATCGGGTATACGTATGATAATTTGAAGAAAGGTGTATAGTCTTAGATCTTTATATACACCGTGAATGTTTAGCTGTTGAATTAGAAGCATGCGTCTTTACGCGAATCAATGAAGAGTTGACGGCGCTAATAATATGTAGCCGTCATTTTTTTAAAATATTGCTAAGAACGTTCAGCATATAAATTTAAATGAATCCGGTGAAATAAACACTGTGTCTTTGTTCCCAAATTTTAATTTTAATAATTTTAAATTATAAACCCCTTCTGCCACAGTGTTATAAATATATATTATAAACATATATAGGTCTATGGATTTGAAAAAGAAAAAAAAACGTTTGATGGATATCTATTACAAGGCAGAAAATTAATAATATTACTAGCTTTTATATTAATTCAGTAATGTTTTATGGCAAAACAACAACAATAACGCCTCTTAGCTCGTGCAATAAGTAAAACAAGTATAATAGAATATTATACTTTATATTATGGTAATTGCATATGTTTGGTCTGTTTCCGATCTGTATATCAGGAGTTAGTATACATGAGTAAGTATACTTACTAACTGTCTATAACATTTGGCTATATTATTCAAATCATAGTATTTTTCTGTCTTTGTGCGCGACAATTAGAGCTCGCATATCATGTGATATATCCGTCTTGTGCAATACGCGTCTGCCCTCGGCGGTATTACACCGCTCAAGTAATTGCAATAAACAGGAAATATATCATAAAACTAGGTTTCCCTAAATGGTGCGTGCTTTTGTGATATACCGACGTATGTACCCTAATTAGGCTGTACTTCAATAGTGCACCGCAGTATTTGATTAGTCTGTATTGATATTTGGGGGCAGTGGAGACTGGAGCTAGAGCGTGTCATATTACAAACACCGCTCCTAGAGTGTTTGGTGTTAATGGCGACTTATGGCAAATATATAATACTATAGAAATTATATGCTGTTTCATTTATTATTGTTTTCATTAATTTTTTATCAATTATGAATAATATCTAATAAATATATTTGTTCCATGTCTACTTATCGGCAAAAAAAATCTGACGCTCGTATTTAGGGTATACGGACAAATGCCCCCCCGGACATCTGCCCCCCTGCTCATTTTTGTATAGGTGGACGATTGCCCCCTCGCGTTTTTGCAAGGGTGGACAAATGCCCCCCTGAACTTTTTACAAGGTGGACATTTGCCCCCCTGATATTTTTGCAAGGGTGGACAAATGCCCCCCCGGACATCTGCCCCCCTACTCATTTTTGTATAGGGACAACTCTTAATAAAACAAGCCCCCGCCCCCTGTACGAAACTCCCCTCAGATATGTCTTTTGCAAAGTGTTATTTTCATAATTCTTTCAAATTTAAGTAAATTTAAGAGGAATTTTAATAACCAATTGAGCATGATGTTGTCTTATTGGAATTCTTTAATTAGCTGTTAATTGTCTAAATGTAAACAGTTATTATACTGACTGTTAATTGACCAATTGAGCATGATGTTGTCTTATTGGAATTCTTTAATTAGCTGTTAATTGTCTAAACTGTTAATTGTCAGTTATACTGACTGTTAATTGTCATTTAATTTGTTGTTTTTACACATTTGTTGTTTTAATTGGAAGTAATTTGAAACTGGCAGTCCGAGGGTCTACAGGCGACCTACAAGTCCGACGAAGAGGTGCGCAACTTCTGTGGGATGCTGGATGCCCTGGCATTCCTCCCCGTTGATCGAGTCAAGGAGGGGATGATGGCCCTGAAGGACACAGCACCGGAGAACCTCGAAGGCCTGGTCGAGTACTTCGACGGTACCTATGTGTCTGGACAGTATCGTGCAGTGATGAGTGAAGAAGGCATCATGCGATTCCGACGAACGGCTCCAAGATTTGCACCTCAAACATGGAATGTCCACGAAGCGACGATGACAGACCAGCACCGCACCAACAACATTTGTGAGTCGTGGAACAACGGGTTCAAACATCTAGTTGGACATAACAACCCGTCACTGTGGACTGTGATAGAGTGTTTGAAGAAGGACGCCGCGCTCGTAGAGACAGAGGTCTACAACAATCAGCAGGGACAACCAGCACCAAAGCAGAGGAGGAAGAACACCGTGGTTCATCAGAAACGCCTGAAGACCCTGTGCCATCAGTTTGTCAGTGAACAGAAGTCACTCGCAGATTTCCTGTACACCATGGGACAGTGTATCAGACTCAACTAAAACTGTTCAAGTGTGCTAGTATGACAGTATCGCAGTGAAAATCAACTTTGTATTATAAATGAAAATGATTATATTAGATCAAATGTGCTAATTATTACATGATGTTTTTATATGAAAATATATTATGTGCTATAACATTTAAGAACATCAACAGAAAATGTAAATATTTATTTGATAACGAGTTTTTTATTTGGTTGATTGATGTATGACTCAATCAATTATCTCTAATTATCAAATTAAAGGTCACACTTTTAAAACTTGATTGCAAACATATACTTCCTATAATTGTGTGCATGTAATTAATCTGTTTTTGTTGATCACACTTTGTTTTTTTTATAGCTCTGAATACTTACAAATTGGGAATTACCTGTGAATTATGTGATTATTCTTTTGTATGGATTTAATAAGTTTTAAGGTAACTGTAAATACATATTACATGTTAGATAACTTTATTTCCAAATTCCAATAGGCTTAAAAGCCCGTGAGGATACACTATACAGTTACATAAAACATGGCAACAGTGTAGAATTTTACAAACAAGACACTTTTGTTAATCTTAGACAGTCACAGCAAAATGCACGTATACTGGCACGCACGCATGCACTCACTCACTCAATCACTTACGCACTCACGCGCACAACAATTTCTATCATTTGTTAAGTGGACTTAAGCATTGAGAAGGCGTATTACTACATAATATAAATAAATACTGAACCATACATTTCATAACACATTCGGTAAAATAAATTACCTATATTTACTTATTTCCATATAATGTTATATTGTGCTGCATATATATATTGTTTGCTGTTTTCCTTATCTGGACATGTTTAATAAAATGTTGAAAATACTGCTTGTTTTACTACAAAAATGAGTAGGGGGGCAGATGTCCGGGGGGGCATTTGTCCACCCTTGCAAAAATATCAGGGGGGTTAATGTCCACCTTGTAAAAATATCAGGGGGGCTAATGTCCACCCTTGTAAAAACGTGAGGGGGCAATCGTCCACCTATACAAAAATGAGCAGGGGGGCAGATGTCCGGGTGGGGGGGGGGGGGGGGGGGGCATTTGTCCTAGATTCCGTATTTAGACCAGGTCCATTCATTCGGAATATACTACATTTCGCGGTTATTGTGTATGTACCAAGATATTGCAGTGTTGCGGGAAACATACTGTCAGATTTCGATGAAAACAATGTTTACGTTGTTTTTTGTTTGTTGTTGCTGTCAGTGTATAAAGACACTCTTTTGTTAGATTAGTGAATAGTGTAATGAACCGCTGAACGTAACGAATGACATGACACGATAGTCTTTACAAGCTCTCCATTTGCACCGAGTTTGACTTCATCATCAGTTGATGAATCCGATGTATTTTCGTCCTCAGACACGTATTCTGGCTCAAAATCGTAAGGTTGCACATTGTGTAACCGTCCTATCACGGGCATTTCCTCAGACTCGGTATCATGATCGCTTAATTCCCGCATTTTCACACAAGGTATACTGTTTTGCGTTCAGTCCCAATGCAAACAAAAAATAGTTTGTTCCCAATGACGTCACTTCCGGTAATTCGCGCAAGAGTTTTTCCCCTTAGATTTTTTTCGATATTTTAGCAATGCCTGTTCGCCTGTTCGATTTTTATCTTTAAAAACATATTTTTACTGAACATACATCAATGGCATAGTAATAATCGTATTTATAATGATATTTAATACTTAAAAACATATCAAAAGCGGATTTGTTGATTTAGGACCAATTTCTGCTTTAAGTACCGAAAACAGCTACAACTACCCGCAGTAGTGGTATATTCATTAAACCAATTCCTAAATAAAAAAAATAATAATTTAAGATTATTACAGGGCTTTTTTCGAGAAAATTGGGAAAAGGGTTAGGCTGACAAAACTGGGGTAAAAGATCGCGAGTTTTCGCTATTTTTCAAAGATAAAATGTTTATTAAAATGTATGCTTTAGATTAAATATCAATAATGTGTTGAATTTTGCAATGATTTTAACATAAAAGCAATGGAAAAGTCTGTGATATTTCGTGTAATATTTTATTTATTTTAGATTGGGTTCGAGGGGTGGAGACCCCACCCCACAAATTCATGTTCATTTTATCTATAATCATTTTTTGTTCATGCTCATCAAAGGTCTTGATCATGACCTCTGCATTGTTTTATGTGCCATCTCGCTCAAATCACTTTAGCAGTGGCAGAAAAAGAATAAACGTGGCTCCAGAAGTTGCAGCATTACTCTGCAGTTGAGAAGGTTCTAGGCACATTCTCCATATTTTAACTTGATGTAAATGGAGGATGAGCCTGGCAAGTTCATTCCTGTTAGGCGCCATATAACCGTTCATGTGTTGGTGCGCATTAAAAAATTCAATTATTTTTAGATTGGGGATTTGCTTACACAGAATTGGGAAAATACAGAGTTTTTTTGCAAATGGGAAGAGGCCGAATATCGGCCCCACATAAACAGCTTAAAAATGCCCTGCATTATAAAAAATGCACTGAGTGACTGACAGTATCAAGGGGTAGGGGTGCGGTGGGGACTCACAGGAAATGGCATCTTTTGATTTTTATTATAATTATTTATGAAGGACTGTAATGGGACATTTTAGTGTTGTTTTTCTGAGGTTGAACTACTTACGTCATACATGTTATAAATATGCAGAACATTATGACGTCAGTAGTTCAATCGCAATATCACGATTGCATCAGATTGCCGAAAATAACAGAATGTAAACCAGACAAATGCCAGATATCTAGACAAATGACGAGTAGATTTAAATTGTACTTTGGTGACTTTAAGACCTTGGCACGTTGACCAGGATCGTAGGAAGAATGGTATAGTTGAATAGGAAATTAATTTCTGCATTCAAAAGTGTACCAGGAGTTACCGTTTATGTATTTTATATGTTTGTACTGTATACGTCTGCTTGACCTCAGAAAAACAACACTAAACAGGGGCATAGCTGACCTAAAATGTGGTGGGGGTGGGGGGGGGGGGGGTGCGTCTAGTTTGAAAATACAGACAAACTAATTATTTTTTTGTTGATGTAAAAAGTGCACAGTCGTCTTAGGAATTGCCCCCTGCGGTGCCCCATTTGAGAAAGCAAATGTTTTGTTCCAAATTCCTCAGCATGATACACTACTTGTGTTTCTTTATCGTTCTAGTCTTATAGATTAAACCCTTTAAAACGATAAGGAAGAAGGCTTTGGTCAAAATTACTAACCATCAATGTGCATGATCCATCGATAACGTTATGCATTCTATCTGAAATAGCACACACGTATCCGTCCGGACTCCAGTCCACGAAACTCGACGAGTCTCACGAATCACGTCATATACACTGTACTCGTCTAGGATTAATATGGATTACATTGCTTCCAGTTAATTGCTGCTCAAAATAACGTCGTATTTGTTGTGATCTTGCGAACACCTGCTAAAATAATCCGTTTTGTCACTGTTATTCCTTTCTTGATCCGCCATTTGTTGTTGAACTTCGAACCGTTAACTGCGCATGCGCAATGTTTAAACCAACCTACTTTTATTAAAATTTGCATTTAATCTGTCCAACTTCCGTCTGGCCCGACGGAAGTTGGATTTCCCAGGGATTTCCCGCTTATTTCTCAATTAAACTATCGATTTTAGTAAAATCTTTTTTAGATTCCTTAATAATTTATAAAGAGCAACAGATTTACAAATTTTGAAATTTTTGAAAAAAAACAGGGGCTTTAAGTCGTTGCGTACTGAACCTTCGCCTCTCACCGCTGTGTGTTCGAATCCCACTGGGAGCTCGACTTGTAAGAGAGGAAATGTCGATTCTTACGGATGGCGGGAGGTGTACAGTACCGGTTCTACCCAGGAAAAATTGGGTGGTCTGCCTACACCACGAAAAATCGACCGTCATATATAACCTTACATGTGTTGAAAAGGACGTAAAACACCAAGCAATCAATTCATTCATTCATTCATTCATTCATTCATTCATTCCAATCGCTCATACACAAGCGCATTTCACCAACAAGTCATACTTCCAGGTCAGCTCAATCTTTCGGGATCAGAAAAATAAAATTTGTATGTTGTTTTCTCGTTTACTTCAGCTGCCTTTGGCAGCTGACTCTTATATCGCTTTAGAAAAGGTCTATGTTTAACAGACTGTGAATCATGTAGCCGATAATAAGCATGCATTACAACTTCAATTCCTAGGGAACTCGTCTAAAAGTCTAAAAAAAACTAGAATGGTATAAAGGTCTATAAACACATATTTTTCAATGTTCAAAGCTTGCCGTTTTATTGCCTCAAATGACGTTTTCGTAGAGCAGTCTTCTAAAGTTAAGAATGCGGCAATATTTCCGGGATCTTCGTCCGGGATTTTTCACGGAGCATAATGAAACTGAATGAAACGCAAGTATTGGAATGGAATAAGTGCAAATCTGTATTTTGATGGAATAATACCTTTTTAAGGAATAATACCCATGTATAATGCGGTATTCTCGTAAATACCGTCGTGTTATACACTAGTCGATGGGTTTATTCGCTGCCTATATGGTTTTCATAATTGCACATGTAATGGTAAGGTAGCAATGAACAGTTTATTTGAGTTTTTCACTTTGATAACGCACTCTTATAATTACACATGGTAGCAGTGAGATGTCTGTTGTAATGCACACGCTAACGCACACGCATCCCTTACATGTGAACACCTGTATTTCTGTGCTGATGTGTACTTCTAGCACGTCGTGGTCCAAAGTTTAATTGTAATCAGTATGTAAGGCAAATCAAGGTATTTGAACAGAGAGAAGCGAGGTCGCCCACCTTGATTCAAAATGTTTGGTAGGAACAACTGATGGTAAAACTCGGGAAGAATGTGTCTGGTAAGGAAAAAAAAACGGTCGTGGCGTGTTTACGTCAACGTTATTTTTTTCAATATTGTTTTAACACCCGTGACTTGATATGTTATTATGTTAAACTTCGTGTCCAGTCCCTACCCAGATATATACTATTTCCTCTCGGCAGCCATTTTACGCTTGCGTAAAACTTTGCTTGTATAATATATTGTATGGTTTAAGTAGTAATGCACATACATTGTATATTATTAGAAACAGAGACCTGGGGACACTAGCACGGTATATTTTCTTAAATTTCATGTATGTTCTAAAATGAAATTATTTTAGTGTGCTAAAAAAAAGTTAAATAAACAATCCAAATTAATTAATAGTAGTTGAAACACAACAGACGCAGTTGGAAGAAGCAATATAAAAAGGTGCGAGACGGTCAGACGTTAGTGAGCTAATAATCGGGAATATAGTTTACAAGGCAAATATTTTGGAATCAGTCTGGTATGTTCCCGTAGACAGCATCGCTGATTAGGACATTCTTTTCGTATGAAAGTCGTCTGTTAACGTTTGCCTTTTGAACACTCTAGAGTCTTCATTGTTACTCGGATCTTTACGAAACTTTGATAGTGTCTTTATATCAATGAAAGCTCGGATAAGTTTGGAAACCAGCCAGATCGGATTAGTTTCACCGGAGTTATGGCCCCTGTTTTGCTGAAAATTGCCATATTAAGCCTTGTGAACACTCTAGCGCCTTCATTTATTATTTGATCTTTACCAAACTTGCAAAGATTGTTAATATCAATGAAAGCCCGGACAAGTTCGAAACCCAGCTAAATCGGATCAGTAACACTGGAGTTATGGCCTTTGTTTTTCTGAAAAATGTTTTTTTCTGCTTTGCGAACGCTCTAGGGCCTTTAATATTAATAGGATCTTTACGAAACTTTGCCAGTGTATTTATATAAATGAAAACTCAGGCAATTTCGAACACCAGCCAGATCGAAATAATTTCACCGGAGTTATGGCTCTTCTATTGCTGAAAAATACCATATTAAGCCTTGTGGACACTCTATTATTTGATCTTTACCAAACTTGCATAGATTGTTAATATTAATAAAAGCTTGCAAAAGTTCGAAAACCAGCTAGATCGGACAATTAACAGCGGAGTTATTGCCCTTGCATTAGTTAAATATGCTATATTTTGCCTCGTTAAGACGATAGGGACTTCTTTTTTCATGCGATCTTTACGACACTTTACCAGATTGTTTATATCATTGAAAGCTCGGACACAATTTGAAAACCAGCCAGATCGGACCAGTAACAGTGGAATTATGGCCCTTGAATTAGTTAACAATGCTATATTTTGCCTCGTTAATTCGATAGGACCTTCATCTTTCATCCGATCTTTACGAAACTTTATCAGATTGTTTATATCAATGACAGCTCGGGCAACTTCGAAAACCAGCCTGATCGGACCAGTAACAGCGGAGTTATGGCCTTGTTTTTCTGTTGTTTTTTGTTTTGTTTTCTGCCTTGTGAACACTCTAGGGCCTTCAATATTAATCGGATCTTTACGAAACGTTGCCAGTGTTTTTGTATTAATGAATCCCTGGATAAGTTCGAAAACCAGCCAGATCAAAATAATTTCACCGGGGTTATGGCCCTTGTTTTGCTGAAAAATGCCATATTAAGCCTTGTGAACACTCTAGCACATTTATTTATTATTTGACCTTTACCAAACTTGCTTAGATTATTAATAGCAATGAAAGCTCGGACAAGGTCGAAAACCAGCTAGATCGGACATTAACAGCGGAGTTATTGCCCTTGATTTAGTTAAAAATGCTATAGTTTGCCTCGTTAAGACGATAGGGCCTTCATTTTTTCATGCGATCTTTACGAAACTTTACCAGATTGTTAATATCAATGACAGCTCAGAGAAGTTCGAAAACCAGACAGACCGGACCAGTAACAGTGGAGTTATGGCCCTTGATTTAAAAATCCTATATTTGGCATCATTAAGACGATAGGGCCTTCATCTTTCATCCGATCTTTACGAAACGTTTAACAGATTGTTAATATCAATGAAAGCTCTGACAAGTTCAAAAACCATTCCGGTTGAATGATTTTTTAGCAGAAGTATGGCCTTTTAAAGATTTTAATACACATACTTTGTCTGATCTACTTCTCCTGAAGCCAACTCCAGATTTCAGTCAAACTTTGAACAGATGATCAGCACCAAGCCTAGTTATGCATGTCATCGTCGCGTTCCGGTTTACAGATATTTGGCAGTGTTATGGCCCTTTAAGGGATTTTGATACCACAATTTTTTCCCGAGCTAGTTCTCCTGAACCACTGGCTGGATAAAGACGAAACTTGAGAAGGATGATCAATATCAAGCCTAGTTGTGCATATCATCGCCATATTTAGGTTGAATGATTTTTGGCAGAGTTATGGCCCTTTAAATGTTTTAATACACAAACGTTGTCCAGATTAGTCTCTTCTGAACTCTTTGCCAGATTTCAGCGAATCTTTGCGAGGATGATCAGTTCTAAGCCCAGTTGCACCTGTCATTGCCTTGTTCTGGTTGAATGAATTTTGGCAGAATTATGAGCCCTTAAAGGTTTTAATACACTAACTTTGTCTAGACTAGTTCTCCTGACAAGTTATCATCACCATGTTCCGGTTGATTGATTTCTGAAATAATTTTGGCCCCATATACATAAACTTTATCTTGAGCCAGTAGAGCGTCCACATGCCCTCTTGGGCCTCTTGTTTATTTGTAAATTGCATTACCAAATTAGGTAAGAAATATCAGCAGTTGATTTATTTGTTGAATTGAAGAAAACATATTCCGAATTCACAGTACGCTAGGTTTTACATAGGCAAATCGGAATCGGAGAATGTTCATGTTTTTCAAACATAAGTGATTCAGTAGCGTGCGGTATCGGTAAAAGGTGAGTGATCTTGGATAATCGCTTAAGACCACTTGGCGATAGAGGACCCCATAAATGAACAAAACATGTACCCAAAATCTCATTGGCGGGAACCAAATACATTTCCTTTTGGTGCAATGGAATAATTCATGGGGGATATATTATTAATTTTTAGGATTCTTGACAGGGGACATGAGCTCACATTCCCTGCCTGGAAATTATATTCACCCTAGCCGTTAGTCGAGGGGGAATATACTTTCCAGGCAGGGAATGTAAGCCCATGTTCCCTGTCAAGAATCATAATAACGAATTTGTCATACTTCAAAGTTGTTGCCATTTATTTAAGAAGAAAAAACAGCCAAAAACACTTTTTTTATTTTTATTGCGCCAATTTCCCCGTAACGTGCCTCTAACTATACGTTGTTTATTTTCGTGAGTCATCGCTCTAAACGTCGTTATGTTTGGCTTTTTTTTTTCATAGAATTGTATCACTATTTTAATGTTTTATTGTCTGTAAAATTGCAAAAAATATATGTTTTTCATTATTTCAGACCTTTACACACAATGGAAAGCGCAGACAAGCAATATAAAGGAAACAATCGGCGGTTTCCAAAACGAATCGGCAACGTTATCGCCGCCATTTTGTTTTTGTGTATTGCAGGTATGGGGTACCTACGGGGAAAGTGTCCTATGTTCACGTCGCGAGACGTAGACATGGGGTCATGTCTACGGCCCATT
The DNA here is from genome assembly GCA_037043455.1 of Cyrtodaria siliqua. NCBI lineage: Eukaryota > Metazoa > Mollusca > Bivalvia > Adapedonta > Hiatellidae > Cyrtodaria > Cyrtodaria siliqua. Next base: position 72,152 of record JAWPHD010009477.1, on the reverse strand, counting down.
GACCAATAAATTCCCGAGAATTTTCTGTGCAGTATGACAATGTTTTTTGTACTGACTGCAAATATAGAGTTAAAATGGATACAGCAGTAGCACAACAGAGATAGTCACTTCAACGATAAGTATGTTTGTTGTAATGTGTGCATGAAAATGCTCAATTATGACGAGCATGTTTGAATATAAATATGTTCCGATAGATATGGTGAAAAGTATTCATCAAAAGTCGTATAACGCATAGTCTAGAACATTTTAAATCTGTAATGCATCAAGTTAAGTATTCACTACTATTGAGAAAGATTAATTCATTCATTTTCATTTCAAAGAAACAAATGTATGTCCACAGTGATGTAGTTTATCTATGATTAACAGTAAAACATGCTTATTTGTTTGAGTAAGATTTTGCAAGATTAAACGTACTTGCAATATATATATTTGAATGAGAGTTTCCTCCCTTGCATCGTTATGTTTATAGAAATATTCGTTACATTCATCGTGCTATTTATTGTTGAGAGTTATCTACCTTGCTTCAGGGCTGGCGTGGCGCAGTCGGTAGCGCGGCGGATTTGTAACCGGAGGCCCCGGGTTCAATCCTCCGTGGTGCCACTGAGTTCCGTCGGTGTGTTCTTGGGCAAGACACTTTTCCTTAGCCTCGTCCGTCGGATGGGGACGTAAACCGGGCGGTCCCGTGTATCGGTCTATCAACCGAGCACGTTAAAGAACCATAGGAATCTATTCGATAATAAGAGTAGGGCAGGTTCCCGGATTCCTATGTATCCTTCCCCTCTCTCTGGGGCGGCTCTAAATAACCTGTACTGTGTTGATGAGCCGTTAAACAACATTCAGTTCAATTCAATTCATTACGATTTAAAAATAATATCATTATGACTATATTATACCCAAAAATATTAAATAGTATTCATAATATTGCTATTCAATTTTTACAAGTGGGCATTTTCAGACTTTTTTTGTAAAATAACTTGATAAAACGATGGCTCACTCGTACATATATCTTACCATAGGTTTGAAGAAATAGTGTTAGAAAAGGTGTTTAACTCGATATCACAGTATGGGCATAGAAGGTCTGCACGTATTCCTAATTGTCCTCAAGTTAATTATAGAGTTTTATTACATTTTCATTGGTGAAAGACTGGGATTTCTGTGACGCTAAGTTATGATGTCAATAAAGTGGTGCTGACGTCGACGTCATCCGCCGATAATGTTCAATAAAGCGAATAATTTCGGTAAAAATTATGAACAAACTGATTTAAAATGTAATAAACATATTATTTAACTGCTGTGTTTGATTATAGGATAATCTTTTATTCGATGGTAGACGTGTTTTGTTATTTCACTCACTCGCATACGTTTGTTCGTGAAAAGAACCACACGTCTACCACCTCGTGAAAGATTTTCCTATAATCGACCCAAGCAGTTAAATAATCTCTATTTCACCGCCAGCGGTCTTTTTGCCACTGACCGTTCCAAAGCGACAGCCCTATTGTCGACCCGTTTGTGTTTGTGATTTACGTGCCTTGCTTCTCACCATTGTTATTCCTGTTTGTTTCAATGCGTGCTTTTTGTTGACTGTTTTCTTTGAAAGCCTTGCTTCTCACCATTGTTATTCCAGTTTGTTTCAATGCGTGCTTTTTGTTGACTGTTTTCTTTGAAAGCCTTGCTTCTCACCATTGTTATTCCTGTTTGTTTCAATGCCTGCTTTTTGTTGACTGTTTTCTTTGAAAGCTGGGCATTTGTTGATTTACATATATAGTTTATATTACTACCATACTATCCCTTATTTGTAAATAGTTTTATCTTTATATATTTACATTAATCTTTAATTATTTCTTCATCTTTCATCAGTTTTTGCGCACAATATGACCTAATTATGTGTCGACGTGCCGTAAAACACCATTCATTCATTCTTTGAAAGCTACATTGCCTGTTCGACATGTATACCTACTTTTCAAGAAACATCAAATGTGGATGTGTGATAACCATATAAAACCATAACCGGGGAATTATATGTGGTATACGCTGTTACAGTAAGAAATAGTTACCACTGTAATCTTGATACAGTTCCATTTCTTAATATAAACATTAATCTGTGTACACTACCAGTTGGCGTCATGTCTGTTTGTAAACTTCATCCATCATGTCATCTCCGCCCAAGATCCTGTTCAAATATGACCTAAACGGGATGGAAACCTCATTCCAAAAGATAATATAACGAGGCGTGTGTACACGAGAGCTTAAAATGGTCAATAGTCATTTCTAAAGGTATTAACTGGAACGTAATCTTCATTTATAACTACCGCCAACTGCCAGCTATAAATGAGAATAAAAGCCACGTAGTGTGTAAACTCCGTATCTGATACTTTATAAACAGATCTTCTCTGTGTGTCTCAAGATGTGCTAGATGCCCACCATGTTGCTGACAGTATGCCTGTTGAAAAATATTAAATATCAACCATTATCCTGCTATATCTCTTTATTGGATTGTTTTTTCTTTGAGTTAGGACCTTGCCATTTATCCTACAAATGAGTGCTTTGGGGACATTACAGATGAGCGACGGACAGTGTTAAACCAAAAATGAGATAAAGGGTCCTATAGAGTACTCGCAGGCTGCTCCGCTCATAAATCAGTGTATACTCGTTCAACAGACTAAGGGTTAAGATTAAATAATTTTATAAATTTGATATTACATGTTTACCACATACTTAGCTTTAAATGTACCAGCAGTGATTTCGAAGGACATCACGTGATACCGTATAACCCAAACGTGTTTGTGCGCCCACTTCTAATCAACGACCGCTTGCTCAAATGACTACTTTTATATATTAAAGAACCTATTATTTTCAAATAGAAATAAACTTATTTTGTAGCTAATACCTTTTTATCAGATACGTATTACTTCTTAGATCTCTGTTTTATTTAGGAGGCCATTATATTAACGTATTACTTTACTTTTTCTCCTGAGTGGTCGCTTAATACAGTATATATTGAAAATGGGACCCCTTGAAAGCAACAAACGCAAACAAGATATACAAGTAGCAGACTCGGTTGTATTGAGGCTTTGCCTGAGAGATAATGTAGAGTGCAACACCTCTCACGCATCCTAACACCGGCTTAAGCGATTTTCTACTTTAAAGCTACACTGACTGGGCTTGATGATCCCAAAGGACCAATTTGATTGTGCCTCGGAAAACATGGAATTGATTTACTGGTATTGTTTCTTATAGAATTTGTGATGAAATAAGCTATATTAATAATTGTATAACTATGTTTGTTGATAGACTGACTGACTTGAATGTTTGTAGAAGTGAAACACTTTGTTTAAAACTCGCGGCGTCCCGTTCGTGTTCCTATATAACTTGTATATTTGCAATCATTAGTATTAATTATTAGAATAATTCAAAGCAAAGTGTGTTTGTATACGCCTCACTGTAGATTATTTTGAACCAATAATACTTATACTGAATTAATAAATCGAGGGCCTAATTTTATTGCATGACACAAACTGCAAGATTGTCGTGTGTCCTTCTAAAATGATTTTAGTGTTAACCCTACTTTTCAAACCAATCAGATGGCTAAGAATTTCAAATACTGGCTACATTTATTCATGAAGTAGTAAACATTAAGCCGGATAGAGTCAACGAAGAGAAACCTTCACCATTAAGAACCCGCGGTCGGTCGCTACGTTCCATCCCTTTCGTTTTCTTAATGGTGAAGATTTCTCTTCATAGCCTCTATCCTATACATAAATTGTCTACAAACGTGTTCTACACACGTTTTAACTTTCCACACGAAAACATTCCATAGGCATTTTCCTATTTGCAGATTGTTGCGTTTAATACGACACTTTAAATTTCGAACTTCAATATATAATTAATGGATCAATAACGAAAGTAAGAACATTTATTTCTGGATAAGTGATAAGATCTTGCACAACTATGACGAATAATTTCTCATGGGCTCTTGTCACGTGTAGTATTAAGACTTTGTTTTATATGCACCTAGGAATAAACAGGCATTACTGGGAGGGAATTGTTCTCAAATGACAATTAAATATTTGTGAAAAATTAAGATGAAATAATACAGTTAAAGTAATTTAAAGTACTGAGTCAAATTAGGAGCTTTACAGCATTGGTCACTGCCCCTCCGCGTAGTAGTCGGGGTCAGCCCCGCCCAATCGGGTTTTCCCATTATGTCAGCCACTCTACGGTCATCCCCTTCTGTTCCCTGATTTCGAAAGTAAGCTCCACTCACTTTCAACGAGGGTTGGTCTCGTTTACCGGGTTTTCTTTCTGAAGTCACAGGCCAACCCTTTTGCCAGATCCGCCTATCCCAGTTCAGTTATACCCTTATCACTTAGTAGCTGAACCCCTTAACCCTAAGTAGGAAGGCAGGCCATTATCACCAAGCATTACACATTCCGATGAATCTAGATTCCTTAAAGAGGACATTTGGTTATGAACCCTCCTTGTTTTTAAGCTAACTATAATTATAAGTTGTACAGAATGTATCCCCAGAGACGATATTGGATCCTACTGTAGAAAGTAAAATTTAAAAAATATGCGTTACTAAACTTGGTATCCTGAGTCTGAGGTGTTACTACGCTTTCTTCTATATAATCTTATATCTGCTTAAATATTTCATGACAGATATTAGCATTTAGATTGCTGTATAGTATGATTATCGGAAGCAGACATATTGTATTTAGAGTCATTGGTCTGGAAATATCTTGATTCAAAATCGAAGCTCATGGGAATGTGTTACTTTTGCGTAACATAATAGTATAACATGAATTGTTGCGAAAAGCAAAACTACCGCCGAAGTTATGTTGAAGAATGTATGTAAAAAAGAGTATGATAATGGACCTTTGGAAACGGCCGAGCACGACACATACGAAATATTGCAGTCTCGGTTTGATTAAGACTGTTCATGAGCGGTAGTGAAATATGCTAGCTACCGCTCACGCCCTCTAGCCCCGGGTTGAGTAGAACTCAATATTCATAAAATCAATAGTACACAATTTTAACCATTCCAAAGATGGCATGCATATAGCGGTGGACATGGAGTATACTGCTTCCTCGTGTCGTACGGCGTATGGTCCCAGTATCTAATAAGAGCGAAATAAACATAATGGAATTTAGTTGGGAGCAGCGGTTAAGAAGCCTGCGTATCAAAAAGCAGACAACGTATCCTATGAGTGGTTAAACAATACCCAGAGCCTTTTATCGGCCGGAGTAGTGGAACCACCGAATAAAAAAATTAAGTAAGAAAACAAAAGAAATTGAAAATGTACCACCGATAACTAAATATAAGTATCGGCTCAGCGATCTCCAAAGATCGAATGAATAACAGTACTGATTGCAAGCGCGGGGAGACGTTTTACTGCCGCCACACTGAACAAGCAACGCCACTGTGTTATAAAAAAGAGTATGATAATGGACCTTTGGAAACGGCCGAGCATGACACATAAGAAATCTTGCAGTCTCGGTTTGATTGAGACTGTTCATATCCGATTGCACGATATCGTTCATCAGAACGGAAAATTAACTTATACACAAACAAAGTATTTTTCTTACCTGATATCACGTTTTCGTATTAAAGTATATTGATTTCTATAGGACTACTGTACAGTGTGTGATTTTGGTTTCAGTGGAATGATGGCGGGTCAAATCATAACGTCTTAAATCTAAAATTATTGGGAAATATTTTGTTTTATATTTTTTATATAAGTCTTTCATTTAATACTAAATTTACATCAAGAACATGTTTGATGGACATATTATGGATGGTCAACTAAAAAACACGTTTAAAAGTAAAAAAAAATAAAAATTGATGGAATTTTTTTCTCAAACAGGGGAAAACATACTTTTTTGGCAGGAGGAATGGGGCCGAATTTCGGCCCCAAATATAACCAAACAAAATTACTGGACTATTTTTCTCATTTTCGTCTTTAGTGATAGACACGGTGAATAAGTATTCAAAGGATGTTGTATTACTTGTTCTTAAGCATTACATTAAAAGTAGTACCATCACATACATTATGTTTTACTTTTACCTCGGACTTATGTTAGCTAAGTACATTTTTATAAACTTTAAAATGTTCTTAGTATAGGGTAGAGGCTATGAAGAGAAATCTTCACGATTAAGAAACCGAAAGGGAGGGAGCGTAGCGACTGAACGCTGTTTCTTAATCGTGCAGATTTCTCTTCATAGATTGTATCCGAGTGGTTACCATAGCTTTATCGATAGCCTCTATATAGGTCACTCGCTTAACCGTGAAGAGGGATGGCGGTAAAATCTTCATAAATAATTGGTGCAAGTATTTGAAAATCGGAGGCAAATGAGTGGTTGAAAAGGTAGGGTAAACACTAACGTAATTATAATAAAACATGAGCTATTGTAACTGTTTGTTTGCTGAAACACGTACCTCCGCCTCAACGAATGTATATTCCAGATTACTGAAGAGATAACAGGATCCTTAGAATGAAACTGGAAACTTATGTGGACATAAATATAGATATAAAAATCGAAAGGAAAAGTACCATTCAAGGACGACAGTCGACCACAAACACACACAGAATCAAAGAACAACTTTAAAGATGAATAAAAGGCCAAATACGACATCATAAACACAAAAGGGATGAAAATAGGGCTACCGCATTGGAACGGTCAGTGGCAAAAACTTGGGGTTTAAACCAGGTTGTAGGGAGAACCAAACCTCACAATTACCCTACTTCATCTCAATAAAACGGGACAGTGTAAATAAAGAAATCCCCGCCATGAACTATTCTCTAACCAACAAGGCCGCATTAATAGGCAATATAAGTAAAACACAAAGATGCTCGTGTATAAATAAATACAAAAAAAAGAAGGGAGAGTAGCATTCAAGGAGGACAGTCAAGCACAAAACACAAAAACAAACACGCAAACGGACAAACAAGAAGGCAAAAGTAATAATAAATGCAAACGACATCACAAACACAAAAGGGTTGACAATAGGGCTACCGCCTTGGAACGGTCACTGGCAAAGTAGGCCACTGGGGGTTTAAACCGATTTTAGGGTGCACCAAACCTCACACTTACCCTACTGTCATCCCATAAAAACAGGACAGTGTAAATAAAGAAATCCCCGCCATGATCTAATCTCTAACTAACAAGGCAGCATCAATAGGCAATATAAGTAAAACACAAATATGCTCGTGTAAATATAATACAAAAACAATAACAAAAAAGACAATAGCCTAGAAAGCCACAGAGAAGGTACTCAATGATTTGGCAGAAGCCAGAGCAACAAGAGAACAAACCATTGAGGGCACGACGAGACAAGATTGCAGACAAACATCAAACGTCACCGTACTATTGGGCTTTGGGTAGACGTCATGATAGGGTCCACAGCCTGTCCGGTCATCGCATAATTAAAGAGGAAAGCATATTGGCGAACTGTAAATAGGTCCACCACCAAGCATGCAGTGCGTTGTCCACGACGGAGCTGTAATAGATAATTGTATTAACTCTGGTTAATTTTGCAATAGAGCATATGGTCAAATGTATGCATTACATATTTAACAGAAATTATTGAAGAATGACAGTGTGCTACTTTATTTAGCCGTAAAGTATTAATAATTGATTTGACGTTTAGTTGAAGTTTTAGTGTTTGCTTGTTTCAATATCGTGTTATTGTATAATTATGGTATGACTAACGTCAGCAATCATTAATGATTAAGTTATTGTATTTAAGTTATTGGCTTTAGAACTAATGTCCTGGGAACATTATTGCATGTTTTTGTCTGGGATAAGATGGAAACGAGTGCGCAGGTTCCGTATGATTCGTGTAAACTCGCACCGATTGCCTGAAACCGGTAGTTATTAGGGGCATTTTAAGGGCATTTATTTAAAATGCAGTTAATTCTACATGGGGCGCGGTCATCCGCGTTCGGAGGTTCAAAATCAGGGTTCAGGTAATACGTAACGCACGCACTGACGTTCTGAAGCGGTTTTCGTCCACATTCCCAGGGCTTTCAGGGATATATTTGAAGAGGGGGATACAATAGTAACGTGTATTCTAACCACATGCTGCGTGTGTCTGCAAATGGCCGAAAAGCATGCAGAGAAAAAATCAGTAGTATTGAGAAATGGAAAGGTGCATATGCCATTTTCATCTCGTTTGACTAAATGGCAACAATCCTTGATCTTCATCTCTCAATTTTTAATGATTTCATACATACTAAAATCTAGGATAAGGGAGATGATTTCAACTTTAACATCGTTAACTATCCACACCTGGATGGGGATGTACCTCGTGATACATCATACGGGGATTATATCTCCCAGCTCATTCGTTTTGCTAGAGCTTGTAATGATGTTATAGACTTCAGTGATCGAAAGGTCCATTATCATACTTTTTTTTATTGCACAGTGGCATTTCTTGTGTATGTACGGCGGCAGTAAAACGTCTCCCCGCGCTTGCAATCAGTACTGTTATTCATTCGATCTTTGGAGATCGCTGAGCCCTATTCTTATATTTAGTGATCGGTGGTACATTTTCTATTTTTTTTTGTTTTCTTACTTAATTATCGATTCGGTGGTTCCACTACTCCGGCTGATAAAAGGCTCTGGGTATTGTTTAACCACTCATAGGATATGTTGTTTGCTTTTTAATTTAGTCTTTTGGTTGTTACTTGTGATACGCAGGCTTCATAACCGCTGCTCCCAACTAAATTCCTTTTTGTTTATTTCGATCTTCGGGGCATACAATTTTATTAGATCCTGGGACCATACGCCGCTGGATATAGGGGATGAAATAAAGAGACAAATATTGCTATATCCACCGACACATGCTTGCCATCTTCGGGATGGTTAAAATTCTGTACTGTTGATTTTTATGAATATTGAGTTCTGCTCAACCCGGGGCTAGAGGACGTGAGCGGTAGCTAGCATATTTAAACATTCTCAATCAAACCGAGACTGCAATATTTCATATGTGTCGTGCTCGGCCGTTTCCAAATGCCCATTATCATACTCTTTATTACAAGTCAACTTCTAAAGCAGGGTTTTCGTTAACACAAACTACGTAGATCTTTCTAAAAATTCTACCGCCGCAACGAAAGCCTACTGGAGAAGTACAACACCAACATTAACACACTTCTGCGACAAAGAATATCACAACCCTTATTTTATGGAGATGGCGTCTATAAACTTCGAAAGATAAAGGAATCTGACGAGTTTCCTGACCATTTAAAAAAAATCAGGAAGTTCGTCAGAAAAGGATACGACCGTTAAGTATTACAACGCACTGCATGTTTAGTGATTGACCCCTTTACAGTCAGTCACTACGCTTCACCTTTACCTTGTGCGATGACTGGGCAACCTCTTGGGACTCTATGATTGCACCTACTGAAACCCCAACCAATGGAGGTAGGTGCATGAGCTTTCGTCCCTCGGGTTTTCTGGTCGTACCCTAGATTGCTTTTCTCTTTAGCTGCATCTGCTGTGGGTTTTCAGTACAATTCTGGATACATGCTGAGATGTTTCTTATTTTGTATTTTATATAGCTTTACAACATCTTACTTCGTGTTTCCTTTCTTAGTTTCTCTGGATGTGGATTTTATCTGGATGTGGACTTTATTGTTAGAGAATTCCTTTTGATGGGATGTAGTTTTGTTTACACTGTCTTGTCTTGTCTATTTGGGCGCTGAAGACAGGATAATAGCGAGTATTGTGTACACATGAAATCGATTCAAGCTAACCTCTTTGGCATTTTAAAAATATGTTTTCGTAATTAGAATAGCATACACTTGGTGACGACACATCTGCCACTAATCCGAGCCTTCTCTGACCCTGAAAGCCGTTCTTTTGTTCTTTCGTTTTTGTGTTTTTAGCGTACACAGCCAGATGAAATATCAAAATCTTAAAAAGGGCTCGTAAGGTCAGAGAAGGCATGGATTAAACTCCCACCTGCTAGGCTGCTACTGTTCATATACAGAGGCATACTGTTTTATTGATACCATATTAAACGCTGTATCAAAATATCAGAAGTGAAACCGTAGAATAATTCCCAATCGGTCAATGTTTAGGAATCATTTTCAATTTTTGCAGGAATGTTCAAATTTCATCTAGTATGTTTTGAAAAAAAAGAAAGGGAATAGCCTAGCTGTTGTCAACATCCTAACATCGCCGTCGTTAACGTCTGCGTCTAGTTAACGTATATAGTAACTGAAATATTTTTTTAAAATCGTAAGAGAAGCAATTTACGTGTGTTAAGGCATTCGCTGGCATTTCGATATTCAATAGATGACAATTAGGCAGTGTGAAGGCATGCAGTTGCATACGTCTATAAAATAAACATAGTTATTCAATTCTTTGTTGTGTGTCCAAATATAAAGAAATATAAAAAAGATCGGACAGGGAGAGTAGCATTCAAGGAGGACAGTCAAGCACAAAACACAAAAACCAACACGCAAACAAAGAAACAAGAAGGCCAAAGTAATAATAAATGCAAACGACATCACAAACACAAAAGGGTTGACAATAGGGCTACCGCCTTGGAACGGTCAGTGGCAAAGTAGGCCACTGGGGGTTTAAACCGGTTCTAGGGTGCACCAAACCTCACACTTACCCTACTGTCATCCCATAAAAACAGGACAGTGTAAATAAAGAAATCCCCGCCATGATCTAATCTCTAACCAACAAGGCAGCATCAATAGGCAATATAAGTAAAACATAAATATGCTCGTGTAAATATAATACAAAAACAACAACAAAAAAACAATAGCCTAGAAAGCCACAATGAAGGTACTCAATGACTTGGCAGAAGTCAGAGCAACAAGAGAATAAACCATTAAGGGCACGACGAGAAGGATCATAGACAAACATCAAACGCCACCGTCCCAATGGACTTTAGGTAGGCGTCATCATAGGGTCCACAGCCTGTCCGGTCATCGTACAACTAAAGAGAAAAGCATAGTGGCGAACTGTAAAAGGGTCCACCACCAAGCATGCAGTACGTTGCAAAATGATAGGATCATAACCTCTTTTGATAAACTTTTTAACAAGTTTGACAAAGATAGTATGAAAGTGATCATGACCAAGAATCTTACGAAGTTTATAAATCACATCACCATAGAAGTCAGGTTGTGATAGTCCTTGTCGCAGAAGAGTCCTTAAATTACTTTTATAGCAAGAATTTCAGGGTTACGATAATACAATTTTGCAAAGGTTTTACGAAGTTTATGGTAACGGTAACCCTGATTGAGTAGCTTTTTAGTTATCCAAAGATTACGAATATTAAAGTCCTCATCTCGAGTACAAGCTCTTGAAAAAAACGAATAAGTTGAGATACATACACCCCATAAGAAGTTGCTCGGGGAACATCCCCATCCAAGTGGGGATAATTAACAATGTCAAAATTAAAATCATCTCTCTTGTCATAGATTTTGCTAATTATTTCTCCATTATCAATCGAATGATGTAAATCAAGAAAAGAAGCGTTATTATCAGATATATTAGCTTTATTAAGCTGAAGTTCTTTAGGATAAATATTATTAACCATAGTTGGAAAGAAAGGGTTTTCAATGTTCAATATGTCATCCAGATACCGAGAGGTGTCATAAAAGGCTTCAATAACATCTGCCTGGGTATCAGAAAATGAATATGGATTAATTCCTCGGGGGTTAACAATATCAGAATAAGAAAGAACGTAACATTAACAGTTATTAAGTTTTCTTTGTATCTAAAATTGTTCGATATCAAGACGTAATGCTTCAACGATGCATTATATGAATACATATATAATTTATAGAAAACATCAATCACGAGATGTAAAATAGTTTCATCTGAATGCAATTCCATTCCGGCGCCAACGAGGCACAACAGACAATCTCATACGATTTGAATCGTTTATTAGGGAAGCTTTCATAAAAAAAGAACATTTAGTCGCTGTATTTTTTGACTTGGAGAAAGCTTATGATACTGCATGGAAGTGCGGTATTATGAATGATCTACATGACATTGGTCTTAGAGGCCGATTACCCATTTTTATAGAGAAATTCTTAGATGATAGGCAGTTTCGTGTCCGAATGGGTTCAACCCTCTCTGATATTCATGAACAGGAGATGGGTGTTCCACAGGGCAGCATACTATCTGTCACACTTTTTAATATAAAGATTAACAGCATAGTAAAATGCATCAATCCAGGTGTGGGTTGTTCGCTATATGTTGACGACTTTGTTATATGTTATCGTGCAAAAAACATGAATACTATCGAGAGACAATTACAACAGTGTCTCAATAAACTTCAGACCTGGTCTGATGAAAATGGTTTTAAATTTTCTAAATCTAAAACTAATTGTATGCACTTTTGTCAACTTCGTAAACATCATGAAGACCCTCATCTAACACTGGACGGGTCACCAATACCAGTAGTGGATGAGACAAAATTCCTTGGTCTTATTTTCGACCGTAAATTAACGTTTATACCACACCTTAAATACTTGAAGGCTAAATGCCTTAAAGCTCTTAACTTACTTAAAGTTGTTGCAAACACTAATTGGGGAGCAGATCGAAAAGTCCTCTTGCGACTTTACAGATCTCTTATCAGATCCAAGCTGGACTACGGCTCAGTAGTATATGGATCGACTCGCAAGTCGTACTTGCAGATGCTCGACCCTATACATAATCAAGGATTACGACTCGCCTTAGGTGCCTTTCGTACATCACCAGCCGAAAGTCTATATGTTGAAGCCAATGAACCATCACTGTCTCATAGACGAGACAAATTAGCTCTTCAATACGCCATTAAAATTAAAGTCTAACCCTTCAAACCCAACTTTCGATAACGTTTTTCATCCTAGTTGTGAACCTCTTTTTGATCAAAAACCGAAGGCCATTCGACCATTTGGTCTTCGTATTAAACCAAAATTAAGAGACACTGAAATCGACCTAAATTTGATTGCCAAGTACAAAGTACCACAAATTCTACCGTGGACTTTGGAAACTCCAACAATTATTTTTGATCTTTGTAATAATAACAAATCCAGTACAGACCCTACTGTCTTTCAAAGCAAATTTAATGAAATTATATCGTAATACAGTGACTTTCAACATATCTATACAGATGGCTCTAAAGATGGAGATAAGGTAGCTGCAGCAGCTGTTCACAAACACAGCATAAAGAGCCGCCTGCCTGACAAGGCCTCTATCTTTTCAGCTGAACTTAAGGCAATTGAACTTGCCTTAAATTATATTCAGGAATCTGATGATGACCATTTCGTAATCTTTTCTGATTCCCTTTCATCTCTTCAAGCACTGGGTAATATGAAACATGATAACCCAGTTGTGCTTCAACTTTTAGAAAAGTACAATTCTCTTATAATTGATAATGTTATTATTTTCTGCTGGCTTCCAAGCCATGTAGGAATACGTGGTAATGATAGAGCTGATAGTGCTGCTAAGGCAGCATTAGATTTACCTATATCTAATACCAAATTACCTTATACTGATTTTAAAAGTTGTATAAACACATACATTCGTAACTCTTGGCAAACCGCTTGGGATTTGTCCGTTAACAATAAACTCCATTCAATTAAACCGTTACTCGGAGAATGGCGTTCTTCTACTAGACCCATTCGTCGAGAGGAAGTTATACTAGCCCGGTGCAGGATAGGGCATACACGTTATACTCATTCATATTTATTACAAGGTGAGCAATTACCAGAATGTATACCCTGCTTTGCACTGTTAACGGTCAAACACATATTATTGGAATGTGTAGACTTTGATCCTATGCGTCAAAGGTACTACAATGTTAATACTATGAAAGAGTTATTTGATACTGTAGATTTTAGTCTTGTTTTAGATTTCCTCAAAGAGATCAGACTATATAAATCATTGTAATGTGTTCTTATATATATTTACTTGTTTATATACCCGTTGACGGGCATTTGTTGATTTACATACATAGTTTATATTACACCTTATCATCCCTTATTTTTTAATAATTTTATCTTTATATATTTACATTAATTTTTAATTCTTCATTTTTCATCCTTTTTTTTTTTTTTTTTTGCGCACAATATGACCTATTTATGTGTCGACGTGCCGTAAAACACCATTCATTCATTCATTCATTCATTCATTTATTATTGAAATACGTTAAAGATTGTTTTCGCTTTTCTGTTTTCTATTTGTCATGCTTATAGAAGTGTGAAGATGTGATTTCCTTTGTTTGCTTCGAAACAATACAATGCAGATTTTAACCCCCAGCGGCCTTTTTTTCCAATGATCGTTCCAAGGCGATAGCCTTACTTTCAACCCTTTTTGTGTTCTTGACGTTTTATGACGTCATATGGCTTTATTATTACTATTTCCATTCTTGTTTGTCTTTTTGCGTGTTTTTGGGTTAACTGTGAAAGCTGCATTTCCTGTTCGATTTTATACTTACTTTTATGACAATACAGGAAGATGCTAGGTGTCGTGCGGGTTGTGGATTGTTACTCGAACAAAGACCCGATGTCAGATAACTATTAGCTAAGAGAAAGTAGTATAATCTATGGTGGAATAGAAACGTTAGGTGCTGCTGAGACACATTTAATAGACCAATCTATTTTAGTAGATGGTTTTATGTGGTTTGGCCAGAATAGGAAAGATCTGCATAGAAGAGCTAAATATGGCTCCTGGTGGTATTCGGTTTTTAATTAGTGAAATGTTTTTAAATGATTGTAGCTTCACTGTAATTGATGATGAATTGGAAGGCATACTCTGGTTGAAGTATATTATTAGAATTGATGGCAAATCATTCTACTCATGTATCAGTCACCTTCCGCTACAGAACTCAACTCGTCAAATTGATGTAAACGACGTTGCTGATACACGTATGTGCCAAATACATACATATCAAAATGCTTCACTTAAATGCCTGTGTTGTAATTGTAATAGTGGTGTTTCTGATAATCTAGATTACTCGCCTGAAATAGGTGTCATCGATTTCTCCGTGAATTCATATGGTTATTCTCTCATTGATTTTGTTATAAATACTTCTGTATACTATATGGCAGAAACACTATTAAAAAACTATTTTACCTTTATAGATCCGCAAGGTGCTTCGGTTGTTGATTTAAGTCTTGTTCCTTATGAGAATGTAGATGCTTTTCAGGATTTTGAAGTTATACGAAGCTTAGATCTGATGGAGGAATTTGGATGTTTCTCAAATTTAGGTCCTAATTCACTTTTAAAATTGACTTTTAAAATGACCTAATAAATACTTATTCGAGTGCTTCAAGCCTTGCGTTGTTGAGAAAAGTGTATTTCGAACTAGAGATCCTCCAGCAGATTTCATGCTCGTTGAACATGTTGTTGGGAATACAAATCCTGATGTTACAAATTTTGAACATGATATGAATGTGAACAGTGATATTGATGGCACTTATTTAACATTGTTTGATGTGATACACAAATAAATGTTAGATAAGCTAGAACATAAAACTATAAACTGTACATCTTCATTACGTACAGATAAACTCTGCCGTAAAAGCAAACCGTGGTGGTCAGCATATCTTACTGTTTTGTTTCATGACATGAGTAAAGCTGAAAAGAACTGGTTAAAAGGTAATGGCAGAGAGTTACAGAAATTAGGACACATTTTTTTAATAGTAGTGTGTCTACTGCTTGGTCTAAGGATAGTATTGCACCCGTTCTTAAGTCTGAGGGTCATCTGATCCACGTGACCCTTTATCATTACGTGGTCCTGCCTTAATTCCATTAAAAGATAGGAAAGCTAATATTTGCATGACTTTATAACGGATATATTAATAGAAAATATGTTTAAAAACAATTTATACTGAAAAAGTCCAATAACCTGTTTAAGTGTACCTATTAAATGTTTTAATTTTACAATATTCAAACTTTTTAGCTGAAATTAAGGTTTTATTTCATACCCCAGCCAACCCCATTTTCGCTTCTTGGAGAAGGGGATGGATGGGGTATGAAAGTTAATACTCGGACCATGTAATGTACTATATTGTAAGACAAAATTCACATTTAAACTATTTTTATAACAAAATTGATATCAGGGGAGAAACAATGAGAAAAATTTTTAAACAAAATTTTAATTTTGTTTTGTTGAATCCTTTCACACTTGAAACTTTTCAAAGAAAACGCATGGAACAAACCGTGCAAACGTCATGCCATACTAGGCTAACATCTTGATTTATTATAACTTGTCTACACGTTACTACGACACATCATTCAAGTAATAATAAATATTTAATAAAACATACTCATCAACAAAAAATAAGTATAAAAGTCGAACAGGAAATGCAAATTTCACAGAATACAGTAAACCCAAAAACACGCAAAACGACAAATGGCAATGTTAATAGGGAATAAGGGCATATGACGTCACAAACACAAACAAGCTGACAATAACGTTTATCACATAATATGGCTTCTGACAGTGTACTTAAGTCATGACTTACTTATTTTAATACACCAGTGGACCGAATCACTGTGTTTGTGTACAGTAAAACATTTAGTCCCAATTGTTTGCAAGGTATATCATACGATACGCTCAGACACCTTTATATGTATCATTATTTGAAATCTTACTTTATGCATGTAAGTAATGTTACATTTGATTTAAGATGTCGCTTTTTCCTTTGTAGTGCGAACGCGTTGTACAGTCGCTTAACGTAGCTGACGTCATGTAAAGAACAAAACGACTTCATGATTTCTCTTACGATACGCCGTATAATGTATTAGTTATTTGCATTCCCTGTTTGAAAATTTTAGGCGAGGGTGAATATACTTGCCAGGCAGGGAATGTAAGTAAATGTCCCCTGTCAAGAATCCAGATAACGAATTTGTCATAATTCAAAGTTGTCACTACTTATATTAAGAAACAAACCACTTGAAACACGTTTTTTTTCTTATTAAGTCAATTTCCCCGTAACGTGTCTCTATTTCATGATTAACACGCTCTAAACGTCGTCAAAGGCAGAAACACATTTTTTGATAAAAAAAACCGTCGTTCATCACAGTGTTTTATTATCTTTAAAATGGCAAATATCACTTCTTTATTTAGATCTCTCGATTGAAAATGGTAAAATAATTACCAAAATCTATGACAAGAGAGATGGTTTCCTCTTTAATTGTACGATGACCGGCATTGTGGATTTCTAGTAAGAGAATAAACCATTAAGGGCACGACAAGAAAGATAAATTGGCAACATTTATGTGAAGCTACCACGTCGTACTTGTTGACTGTCGTCATTGAATGCTACTTTCCCTGTCCAATTTTTATATCTTTCTTTGTTTTATGTGATAAGTAGAATCTTACATTCGTGACTGTGCATTATTGAATTTAATAAACTCGTTTGATAAAAGGATGGGATACTCGGCAGATCATATCATTTTATCGAACTCGCTATTAAAATTAATAATGCGCAGTCGTATCAGATCCTGTATGCAGAAACTATTTAAATATAAATAGTTAACATGTTTATCACAAAACAAGTGAAATGGAAATAACCTCAAGCAATTAGTATGACTTCACGCAGATTATCTACATTGATTTATTTATACATTATTATATAAATGTAACACCAGAGACATCTTCGGTTCAATCAGAAATGTGTTCCGACAATAATCAATTTCAATAAATTGGGCATTCAATAAATTGCGGTACGTAATAAATATCGTCTAAGCCTGCCTATAGTACATCGTCTACCTATCAAAACCTATCAAAAATCAATCTCGGCAAGAACCAGTTATAGCTGCACATCTTGTGAGGTTACGGTGGCCCAGTGGATAGCACGATTGAACCTGAAGTATCTGTGTGTTACTTCTGCATATACGTACCAGTTATACACGTCCCCTATTAGAATATTGTGTGCAGTGTTGGAGTCCTTATTATCGTAAGGAAATTGAATGATTAGAAAACATACAACCTCGAGCAACTAAACTAGTACTAGACCTAAGAGATCTCAGTTATGAAGAAAGACGTTCAGCTTTATATATGTATTCTCTTGAACAGAGACGTGTCAGAGGCGATATCATCGGAACATTCAAGAAATCATCATATTGAAACATAAATATGATTTGGACTCTTCGTCATTGTTTAAAGTTACTGATCCAACCACACATGCTACGAGAGGACACAATATGAAGTTATTTAAGCCAAGGCTTGTAACAGTACTGTCTTTGAGACAAAACTTCTTCAGCATACGAGTCATAAATCACTGGAACCATCTTCCATGGAGTATAGTTGAAGCAGACACAGTAGCCACATTAATAAAATATTTGATAACCACTGGCAGATCACTACTGAATATGAAACATGAGGCATTGCCTATTCCTTAAATTCCTTTAAAAATGTAAATGTATTCTGAGGCAAAACACTTTTCCTAACCCTACATGGATGGGGATGTTAACCGGGCGGTCCCGTTTATCCTAGCGCGTTAAATCAACATTGAAAATGGTGAAATAATTAGCAAAATCTATGACAAGAGAGATGATTTTGATTTTGATATTGTTAATTATCCCCATTTAGATGGGGATGTTCCCCGAGCAACTTTATGTTAAGTCTATGTGTCTCAACTTATTCGTTTTTCTAGAGCTTGTACTCGAGTTGAGGACTTTAATATTCGTAATCTTTGTATATCTAAAAAGCTACTCCATCAGGGATATCGTTACCATAAACTTCGTAAAACCTTTGCAAAATGTTATTAATGTAAATCTGATCTTCTTTCCAAATATAAAGGTAATTTAAGAACTTTTCTGCGACAAGGACTATTATAACCTGACTTCTATGGTGACGTGATTTACAAACTTCATAAGATCCTTGGTCTTGATCACTTTCATACTATCTTTGTTAAACTTGTTAAAAGTCTTATCAAAAGAGGTTATGACCCTATCATTTTGCAAACGCACTGCATGCTTGGTGATGGACCCATTTACAGTTCGCCACTATGCTTTCCTCTTTAATTGTGCGATGACCGGACAGGCTGTGAACCCTATGACGACGTCTACCTAAAGCCCAAAAGGACGGTGACGTTTGATGTTTGTCTGCAATCTTGTCTTGTCGTGCCCTCAATGGGTTGTTCTCTTGTTGCTCTGGATTTTGCCAAGTCAATGAGTACCTTCTTTGTGGCTTTCTAGACTATTTTGTTTTGTATTTATATATACACGAGCATCTTTGTGTTTTACTTATATTTTCTGTTAATGCTGCCTTGTTGGTTAGAGAATAGTTCATGGCGGGGATTTCTTTATTTACACTGTCCCGTTTTATTGGGATGACAGTAGGGTAAGTGTGAGGTTTGGTGCACCCTAGAACCTGGTTTAAACCCTCCAGCGGCCTTTTTTTCCACTGACCGTTCCAAGGCGGTAGCCCCATTTTCAACCCTTGTGTGTTTGTGTCTTATTTTGTCTTTTATTCATATTTTTATATAGTTGTTCTTTGTTTCTCTGTGTATTTGTGGTTGACTGTCGTCCTTGAATGCTGCTTTTCCTGTTCGAATTTTATATCTATAGGAATATATTCGATAGTATGAGTAGGGCAGGTTCCCAGATTTCTTTGTATCATTCATTTCTTTTTGAAGCGGCTCTGAATAACCTAAATAATGTGTTGATGAGCCGGTAAAAACAATTTAGGTATTGCCTGTGAAGGATAATTTCGGGTTTGCGAGGGTATGCACAATATTTATTGTAAACACAACTTCGACCGTATTTATAATTTACCGGGATCGCAAAATTCAAAATATCAATCCTGGTTAACCTGTTCTAACGCATTTTATTGTATTTGACAATTTTAATGACAACGAATGTCCATTTCGAAACTAACAAGGCAACATCGTTAATGATACGTGTAGGTTCCTAGGCTAGTGAATTCCCGAACGAAAGTCAGAAATTGAGATAAGTGATTGGTACGTAACGTTGGAAGAGAAATTTGACAAACAACACAACAACAACCACCGTTTTCAGTTAATTTGTATCGAGTTAACATAACGGTTTAAGCTTAGTTTGTGTTTGTTTTCGCGTGCGTATGTAAAGGAGTGGTGCGGCCTACACCGCACAGCACAGTACGCCTGTTTCACCACCTGCCATGTTAAGCGCCTGCATTCCCAATAAGAAACATAAACACAAATGTATACACTTATTTTATGAGATTTATCTCACAATCCCCATAGCCTCATGTAAAATTTAAACTTGTATTGTTCTATTTTTTTCTAAACGCTAAAATTGAAATATGCGTTGCTTGACTTTTGTCTATTTTACCTTAAAGGGACACATGACGATATACATTTGTTTTAAAACACACGGCGTCCGGTCAGTTTTTATACATAACTCGCATATTTGCAACCGTTAATACTAATTAGCAGAATAGTTCAAAGCAAATCGTTTTTACATATTACCAACCATTGATTACATTGCACCAATAATATTCTGGTAAAATAATGAAGAAAATTACAATCTCATGTCTTTATTGAATTATATGCAAGCAGTTGTAAAGTCAGAATGATAAAGGAATAACAAACTGAGGTGCTACATTTAATGCTTGATATAAAGCTCAAGATCGCCATGTTTCCCTTTAAAAGTTATCATTAAAACTTGTTGATTGTCCCTCAGGAACATCCAAGTACAGACTGGGTATGTCATTATCATATCGGGTTAGACTGCGCATGCGTCAACCACTCCGCTGTCTGATATATTTTAAACACTTAATTGTTGTATCGGTGCGTCTTCAAATGGATGTTCAACGCTCCTATTTGGCTTTAGTGATGTTTATATTTATTGCAAAAGTCTGGGCTCCAGCAATGTACGTTCATGATGCCACGATGGATGGACTGACTTGTCTGTTTGGTGACACGCTGTTTACAATGACCGCAGTCAGCATGATCGTGTGTGCGGCGTTTTGCGAAAGAAAAGCCACGTGCAGAAGTTGGTTTTACAGTTCTGCAAGCAACCAGTGTTACGGCTGCAGTAACTCATATTGGAGCAGTAACAGTTCTTTCGCCGGCAACGCTAGTACAGAGTACTACAGAAACGGTTCGTTATTTTCTTATATTGATGCTCTCTCTCTCTCTCTCTCTCTCTCTCTCTCTCTCTCTCTCTCTCTTACTTTGTTTCGAACGTGCACATCTCTCTCTCTCTCTCTCTCTCTCTCGTATATACGTACTTTGTTTCGAACGTGAACATCTCTCTCTCTCTCTCTCTCGTATATACGTACTTTGTTTCGAACGTGAACATCTCTCTCTCTCTCTCGTATATACGTGCTTTGTTTCGAACGTGCACATCTCTCTCTCTCTCTCTCTCTCGTATATACGTACTTTGTTTCGAACGTGAACATCTCTCTCTCTCTCTCGTATATACGTGCTTTGTTTCGAACGTGCACATCTCTCTCTCTCTCTCTTTATGATGACGTCTACCTAAATCCTCATAGGACGGTAGCGGTTGAAGTCTTGTCGTTTATGTTATATATACATGATCATGTATGTGTTTTACTTATACTGACTATTAATGCTGCCTTGTATGTTAGAAAATATAACCTGGCGGTGATATATTTATTTACACTGTCACGTTTTACTGGGATGACAATAGGGTAAGAGTGAGGTTTGGTGCACCCTAGAACCTGGTTTAAACCCCCAGCGGCCTTTTTTACCACTGACCGTTCCCAGGCGGTAGCCCGTTTTCACCTTTTATGTTTTTAATGTCATATCTTGCCTTTTATTCAACTTCGTAATTTTTTTTAACATGTACAACTGCTTGTACTAATTTTATATGAATTAATATTGATGATTTAACGATTGCCTCGGATTGTTTTCTAGTCCAGTTATTTTAATCAATAACAATTCAACCGAACTTTCTTCTTTCATACTTTTCCATATGCGGCTTATTTAATGCATGGGCAGATTGCATATGATTTCATTATTTGTTTCTGTGCGTGTTTATGGTAGACTGTGGTTCTTGAATACTGCATTTCCTGTTTGACTTTTATGTATCCACTTTTTCGGTATTTTAGCATTTCCATCATCATTATCAGTACTGTCATCAGCTATATCATCAGGTATATTTTCGTTCCCCTCGTACAAATGGATCATTTGAAATATTAAATATACTCAAATTGCTTTTATACATTAGTAAATCATCTCACGAAGCATTTCTCTATATTGCAATATATATATATATATAGGAACATATGCATGTTGCATTATTATCATTCAAATAGGCCACCTAGATAGGATTTTGCTAAAGATGTTTTTTTTTGTATTTATATATATACGAGCATCTTTGTGTTTTACTTATATTGCCTATTAATGCTGCCTTGTTGGTTAGCGACTAGCTCATGGCGGGGATTTCTTTATTTACACTATCTCGTTTTATTGGGATGACAGTATGGTAAGTGTGAGGTTTGGTGCATCCTAGAACCTGGTTTAAACCCCCAGCGGCCTTTTTTGCCACTGACCGTTCCAAGGCGTTAGCCCTATTGTCAAGCATTTTGTGTTTGGGATGTTATATTTGGCCTTATATTCATCTTTAAAGTTGTTATTTGTTTCTGTTTGTGTTTGTGGTTGACTGTCGTCCTTGAATGCTACTTTTCCTGTTCGGTTTTTGTATCAGCTATTCATAACGAAATATACTTTGTTTCAAAATGAGACTTACGTTAAAAACGTTTACTTAACTCACTAGTGTATGTATCACGAGGGACTAGCAAATTTGTAAGTAAATAATAATTATCGGAATATAAAGAAAGATAAAAAGATCGGACAGGGAAAGTAGCATTCAAGGAGGTCAGTCAACCACAAAACACAGAAACAAACACGCAAACAGACAAACAAGAAGGCAAAAGTAATATTAAATGCAAACGACATCACAAACACAAACGGGTTGACAATAGGGCTACCGCCTTGGAACGGTCGGTGGCAAAGTAGGCCACTGGGGTTTAAACCGGTTCTAGGGTAAAAGCGACTTAATCCACGTTGAAAGAATCGTTATGTAACTAATTTAATCATTATGTCTTATCGTATAACTTAGTTGTGTCTGTACAAATACCTATACAAACTTTATTTTAAAGAATAAATAATTACCTCTGGTCCATTTCTTTCATTACCGAGTATATATTAGCGAATAAAAACACGTAGAAAGAATAATAGTATGTAAATAATTTAAGCATAATGACTACCTTATAACTTAGTTGTTTCAATACAAATACCTAAATAAAAGGTAAATATATAGAGCTTAATTAACAGTGATGAAGTGATACGGGATATCATTCCCGAGTGAGAAAGATTCTTGCGATATAGAAACGAGTGCGCTTTCGCACGAGTTTCTATATCGCAAGAATATTTCTCACGAGTGAATTATTTTCCGTATCACGACAAAAATGTTATTAAACTATGTAATATATATTCTGTGATGAATTTCTTTCCAATCATCTTTTGACACAAGTATTCCTTCTTCTGTCACTCCTTTGGCGACAGCGCGGAATAATATCATGACGTCAATTCGTGACGTAATATCGTGACGCCTATCGTTTAGTTCATAACATTTGGCTACTGTGCTATCTTGCACACGAGGCGAGATAGCACAGTAGAGGAAGGGATATGTTATAGATTTTCTCAAACTGGGAAATTTCTATAATTCATCACAGAATATGTAATATAAAAGTCGAACAGGAAATGTAGCATTTAAGGACCACAGTGAACAACTTTATTTTAAAGAATAAATATACATTTAACTACCTGTAACTAGATAATACAGATCAGAGAATAACCGCCCCCTTATCCTGATCTCATATATTTGTATTATATTACAGCTTTAAGCATGTGTCCTAACGGCTGGGTGCGCTACGATTCGTCATGCTACTTATTTATGCACTCCTCGCTTAAAAATTGGACCTCAGCTCAGGTATTACATTTCTTTGATGATCTCGTCTTAACTTAATCAATGAAATATTTCCAGCGAGTCTATATTGTCCCAGATCCGGTACTAGATCAAAACCTGGTGCGCGGGACTTGAAGATTATCGCTACCAAGGGCCGTAGGCTGGCGGTTTCGATGTATTTCAAGTCCCAAACACGAGGGTTTGATCTCGTACAATATGAACCCGGTGGAAATATTAATGTTTCATTTACAATCTTTATTTATCAAAGATGAAGTTGTTGAATATCAAATACGTTCTTGTTACTTTTAAATACATGAGAACGGAACTTACATAGATACATTTAAATCACGTAAGTTTAACAGATGTGAATAAAATCTTAAAGATTCTTATAAAAACAATACTTTCGAAATAATTGTTGTATATTTGGATGACATATCAATTAAATTGAGACAATCAAATCAGATATGTTTTTGAAAATGTTAAGTAGGTTTGCATACTAGTTATACAACTTGTGCGGAGTACTTGCCTTTTTATAAAATATAAAACATATATAAAGACACATTTAGTAGTTTGCCCTAGTATATTTTATCCTAGAAAAAAATGGAAAAAGGTTTAGTTTACCTTTTTTGTTTTTATAGAATCACGGTCAAGTTAAAAGGATTGAAGGCATAAAGCATATTCAACATTCAAATGGTCATAGCGTCTTTGTTTCTTTGTTTCTCATCCGATTTTGATAATTATTTTCCCCTTTTCTTAGGTTCTCTGTTCTGCTGTATGCCGACATTCCCTTCAATAAAGAGAATTTACGTGAATAACCAACATGATTAGCAGGAACATGGTTCATTATTAAATAAACTTACTTTAAAATATTTTCTGTAAATGCATTGATCTTTATCGTACATACATAAGGTTGCATTAAATGACGATCTAACCTATATTTTCAGGAGTATTGTGAAAGCTGGAGCTCATATTTAGTTGAACCGAATACCGCACAGGAAAACCATTTCCTCAAAGAAACGCTAAGCACGGTGTACACAGGCAGCCGTCAGTATACTAATTTCAATTGTTTCACCATTTAGTCTGGCCAAATGAAGGCCCCGGCGGAGCAAATGCGTACACAGGAAAAAATATCTAACATGAAATTCTTATGTTTTACATATGTGATACATATGCATTCCACATATGTATTTCATATGAAAGTAATACATATGTAGTACAGATGTATTATTTTAACATGAAACATATATGAGATACATATGTAACACATATGTATCATTTACATATGTGGCACATATGTAAAGAAAATGATGTATATATGAAAGAAACATGCAAATAATAAGAAAGTAATACATATGTGGCATATGTCACAACATTTTTCCTGAGTATATACCTGAAATTCTAATAAGACATGAGTTTTATTTACAAATTGAAAACAACAATGTTAACAAACAACACAGACGATAAGCACGCAGACCTGTCAAAGTGTCGCGGTTAAGTTGTTTATGTCTATATATTATTATTAAGATATATTCATAATTTTCAGCTCACAATAGTATCTGGATGGGTGGAATTCGTGTTGGTTCGGATGCTTGGGTGTTGGTGCACTACAACGTCAATATCACTTACACAGACTGGGCTC
The DNA here is from genome assembly GCA_037043455.1 of Cyrtodaria siliqua. Lineage (NCBI taxonomy): Eukaryota > Metazoa > Mollusca > Bivalvia > Adapedonta > Hiatellidae > Cyrtodaria > Cyrtodaria siliqua. The sequence continues at coordinate 46,632 of JAWPHD010009477.1, read as the reverse complement.
TATATGAACCATACGGAAACGGAAACTGCATTACATTTTATCGGTATGTGTACACTATGAGATACTAATATAATATTCTTGACTCATACTATGAGATACTAATATAATATTGATTATTTAAATTCGTTTATACTTTTTTACAAAACACAACTAAATATATTGTACGTCTTTGTTCTCAAGTTTGCGGCAATAACACTCGTAAAACAGTTTTAAAATGTAAACACAATAGCCCTCTGTGGATCCGGTATCTCTTTTTTGATTGAGTATTGATTGAGTAAACATGCCTCCGCAATCTAGGTAAACATAGATATAAAAGTGGAGAAAAAAATGTAGCATTCCTGGACCAGTCAACCAAAAACACGTACAGAAACAAACAATAATTACAAAGATGAAATAAAGGCAAGAAATGACATCACAAACATAAAAGGGTTGACAATAGGGCTACTGCCTTGGAACTGTCAGTGGCAAAAAAGGGCCGCTGGGGGTCAACGGCATACGTGGTATTATTTGAAAAGGGAAAGAACAATGGTTCAATTGAACACATCGTTCTAGATGAACTACATTTACTATCCATTTGCAACCCTTATACCTATATCGCGTGTGTATGTTGCTTTAAATTGAGGTATTGGTTTTAACTATATCCAACAATCAACGATTGAGTTTCAAATATACAAATACGCCAGTTGTTCACAGTGTGTACATATTTTTCTACATAATGTTATTAATATAATATTATTCATTCCAGCCCTAAAAACTTTTTATGGGACGACAACGACTGTCGAAAAGAGAAAACATTTATTTGTGAAATGGAGATAAGGTAAGCGTGTCGCATTGCGTGTACGATTGAATTGAATTGAATTTTACAGTCGCATCCAACATCTAAGGTCATATGGCGAATTGTCCAGCTTCCTCTGGAAGACCCCATATGTCCCTCCGTGCAATTTTCGTGCACGGGTGGGCACCTTGGTAGAACCACTGACGTTCCGCAAGCCAGCTGAATAGCTTCCATACAAAAAGATGCCTAGGCCTATAAGGGGTCGAACCCACAGCGGTTAGGGCAAGTGATTTCAAGTCAGATACTCAAACCACTCGGTCACGGATGTATGATTGAAGAATTAATTATACATAATCCTTTTTTCAGTTATATTCAATATCTTTATTTTCGTCAGCAAACATGCTATCAATTATTTTAAATGTTATATAATTTCATACTCATTAGCATAATAGTATCTATATCTAACGTTATTTCAGTAGTTGAAACCTAACAGATGACGCCGTTTTCAAACAGTGTACTCATGTGTGAAGTTTTCAGTCACAACGTTTCTTGCAGATAGTCATAATATGTATTATGTTAATACAACTGGGAGCTCAACTTGTAAGTGGCAAAGAGTCTATTCGTACAAATGGCGGCGGGAGGTATACAGTACTGGTTCTACCCAGGAATAAATGGGTGGCCTGCCTCTACTACAACTTCACAAATCGACCGTCATACATAGCCTAAAATGTTGAAAAAAGACGTTAAACACAAAACAAGCAAACAAATATTATTTTAAATGGGTCAATCTTAAAACGTCTCCCCGCGCTTGCAATCAGGACGGTTACTCATTCGATCTTTGGAGATCGCTGAGCCCGATACTTATATTTAGTTATCGGTGGTACATTTTCTTTTGTTTTCTTACTTAATTTTCGATTCGGTGGTTCCACTACTCCGGCCGATAAAAGGCTCTGGGTATTGTTTAACCACTCATAGGATATGTTGCCTGCTTTTTAATATAATCTTTTGGCTGTTACTTGTGATATGCAGGCTTCATAACCGCTGCTCCCAACTAAATTCCATTTTGTTTATTTGGCTCTTCGGGGCATAGCATTTTGTTAGATACTGGGACCATACGCCGCTGGACATTGGGGAAGAAAACATCTCTATGTCACCGCCATATTCATGCCATCTTCGGGATGGTTAAAATAATGCACTATTGATTTTATGAATATTGAGTTCTGCTCAACCCGGGGCTAGAGGACGTGAGCGGTAACTAGCATATTTCACTACCGTTCATGAACAGTCTCAATCATAACGAGACTGCAATATTTCATCTGTGTCGTGTTCGGCCGTCTCTTTATAAATATCGTTTATAGCTCTACTAGCCAAAGCCCAGCAGGGGGCGTATGTCATGGCGCGTTGTCCGGCCTCGGCGGCTATGTCAGCATTTGCAGCATGTTCTCTGAACTCGCTAGACACATTGTGATCAAGTTTGATAGAATTTTTCTCTATGCTTTGAACGAGGATTACATATGCAGATAAATGTGTCATGTGCCTAATGTCCTCTACTTAGTATGTATACATTCAAAGAAAGATAATAAATATCGGACAGGGAAAGCAGCATTCATGGACGACAGTCAACCACATAACACAAAAACAAACACGCAAACAGATAAACGAGAAGGCAAAAGTAATAAAAAATGCAAACGACATCACAAACACAAAAGGGTTGTCTATAGGGCTACCGCCTTGGAACGGTCAGTGGCAACAAAGGTCACTGGGGGTTTAAACCGGTTCTAGGGTGCACCAAACCTCACACTAAAACCTCAAGTCATTAAAACTATTTCGGAAGGGCAAAACTGTGTTTAAATGTTTAACATTGTTTAACTGATTTGAATAACATATATTATTCTAAACTTGCGCTCAAGTAACACAATTAATGTAGTCTTTGGCATTTTACAACATTTGGCTTTAATAATGGTCAAACATTTCAAGGTAAATTCCCTTTATAAATTATCTCTTTACGTTTAAACAAAAAGGTACTACACTGTTAATACTATGAAAGAGTTATTTGAAACTAGATTTTAGTCTTGTTTTAGATTTCCTTAAATTAATCGGACTATATAAATCATTATAATGTGTTTTTATATATATTTACTTGTTTATATAAATCATTATAATGTGTTCTTATATATATTTACTTGTTTATATAAATCATTATAATGTGTTCTTATATATATTTACTTGTTTATATAAATCATTATAATGTGTTTTTATATATATTTACTTGTTTATATAAATCATTATAATGTGTTTTTATATATATTTACTTGTTTATATAAACCATTATAATGTGTTTTTATATATATTTACTTGTTTATATAAATCATTATAATGTGTTCTTATATATATTTACTTGTTTATATAAATCATTATAATGTGTTTTTATATATATTTACTTGTTTATATAAATCATTATAATGTGTTCTTATATATATTTACTTGTTTATATAAATCATTATAATGTGTTCTTATATATATTTACTTGTTTATATAAATCATTATAATGTGTTTTTATATATATTTACTTGTTTATATAAATCATTATAATGTGTTCTTATATATATTTACTTGTTTATATAAATCATTATAATGTGTTCTTATATATATTTACTTGTTTATATAAATCATTATAATGTGTTTTTATATATATTTACTTGTTTATATAAATCATTATAATGTGTTCTTATATATATTTACTTGTTTATATAAATCATTATAATGTGTTTTTATATATATTTACTTGTTTATATAAATCATAATAATGTGTTCTTATATATATTTACTTGTTTATATAAATCATTATAATGTGTTCTTATATATATTTACTTGTTTATATAAATCATTATAATGTGTTCTTATATATATTTACTTGTTTATATAAATCATATATATATACTTATGTATATACCCGTTGACGGGCATTTGTTGATATACATATACAGTTTATATTACTACCATATCATCCCTTATTTGTAAATAGTTTTATCTTTATATATTTACATTGATTTATAATTACTACTTCATTCCTTCATTCATTAAACAAAAAGCTTTGAAACCTTGCGAGATATATTGCTCGGAACTTAGAGGTTTCTGAGTCAGAAATGTGCTGAATATGAATAATTCTAAAGCCATGTTAGATATCGCATTTACATGTGATAATTTCCTTCCTTTACATTATATGCTAACATAACCATACCAGTTTATATGCTAACATAACAATTACAGTTTATATGCTAACATAACCATACCAGTTTATATGCTAACCTAACAATTACAGTTTATATGCTAACATAACCATACCAGTTTATATGCTAACATAACCATACCAGTTTATATGCTAACATAACCATTACAGTTTATATGCTAACATAACCATACCAGTTTATATGCTAACATAACCATACCAGTTTATATGCTAACATAACCATTACAGTTTATATGCTAACATAACCATACCAGTTTATATGCTAACATAACTATTACAGTTTATATGCTAACATAACCATACCAGTTTATATGCTAACATAACCATACCAGTTTTTATGCTAACATAACCATTACAGTTTATATGCTAACATAACCATACCAGTTTATATGCTAACATAACCATTACAGTTTATATGCTAACATAACCATTACAGTTTATATGCTAACATAACCATACCAGTTTATATGCTAACATAACCATTACAGTTTATATGCTAACATAACCATACCAGTTTATATGCTAACATAACCATTACAGTTTATATGCTAACATAACCATTACAGTTTATATGCTAACATAACCATACCAGTTTATATGCTAACATAACCATTACAGTTTATATGCTAACATAACCATACCAGTTTATATGCTAACATAACCATTACAGTTTATATGCTAACATAACCATTACAGTTTATATGCTAACATAACCATTACAGTTTATATGCTAACATAACCATTACAGTTTATATGCTAACATAACCATTACAGTTTATATGCTAACATAACCATACCAGTTCCCGTTTCTTTTCAGTGATACTGAATAGACTGGTGGATGATGAACTGTGTGGAAACTCTGGTCCATCAGGTGGCAATAAGATGAACGTTTAATTTGATTAAACCGAATTCAAACCATTTAAAGGTCATCACATGGAGACAGTGCAATCATCTTTTTTTAATGTTCTGGTTATCCCGTCTTCTGAAGAACGCAACGAAAAAGCCTTGTATAAGCGCAGTTTAGACGTACTAAATTAGCTGGAAAAAAAAGTTTTGTAACGGCGTATCTACACCGTCCGGTTTATATATATATTCAATCCATTCAACAGACGAGACGAAGAACACCTTATTGCTTCAAGACGAAACCCTTTGACTCCGGTGAAACTCGAACATACCAAATCCTTATTTAATGTCCACCGTGCTATCCACTGAGCCCGCAAGCTCATTTACAAGATGAAAAAAACACAAAAAGAACAAAGTAAATGTAATGAACTAAAACATAACACATTCTTACACCGTAATCTCGAGCCAAGAAATAAAATCTTCTTCACATGTGTACATAATAATTATTAAGAGGTTTGCTATTAATTATTGCACATAACGTGTCCCGCCTAAATTCCATTAAACGATGGATAAGCTTATATTGCGGCTCGCAATAGGAAGGAAACAAAAGAGGGACGTTTAATTCAAATTTGTATTTGGTATCTTTTATAATTTGTTGTTTTTCCATTACCTCCCCACCACCCGCCTGGCTATCTGTTTCGTTGCTTTAATTTTTTATTCTGACACATCTTTATATATATTATACGTACGTGGTTCTAGTTGAGTTTATTATTTACAATTGAATTGTCATTATGTACTTTTCTACTATATTGTAGGTTTTCTGGTTGTCCAACTTTGTGTCATTCTACATGATTTATTGTTTCATGCTTAGGTGGTTCAAGTTGTCCAACTTTGGGTCATTCTCCATAATTTATTGTTTCATGCTTAGGTGGTCCTAGTTGTCCGACTTTGTGTCATTCTCCATGACTTATTGTTTCATGCTTAGGTGGTTCTAGTTGTCCGACTTCGTGTCATTCTCCATGACTTATTGTTTCATTCTGAGGTGGTTCTAGTTGTCCGACTTTGTGTCATTCTCCATTACTTATTGTTTCATGCTTAGGTGGTTCTAGTTGTCCGACTTTGTGTCATTATCCATGACTTATTGTTTCATGATTAGGTGGTTCTAGTTGTCCGACTTTGTGTCATTCTCCATGACTTATTGTTTCATGCTAAATTTTGTTCTAGTTGTCCGACTTTGTGTCATTCTCCATGACTTATTGTTTCATGCTTAGGTGGTTCTAGTTGTCCGACTTTGTGTCATTCTCCATGACTTATTGTTTCATGCTTAGGTGGTTCTAGTTGTCCGACTTTATGTCATTCTCCATGACTTATTGTTTCATGCTTAGGTGGTTCTAGTTGTCCGACTTTATGTCATTCTCCATGACTTATTGTTTCATGCTTAGGTTGTTCTAGTTGTCCGACTTCGTGTCATTCTCCATGACTTATTGTTTCATGCTTAGGTTGTTCTAGTTGTCCGACTTCGTGTCATTCTCCATGACTTATTGTTTCATGCTTAGGTGGTTCTAGTTGTCCGACTTTGCGTCATTCTCCATGCCTTATTGTTTCATGCTTAGGTGGTTCTAGTTGTCCGACTTTATGTCATTCTCCATGACTTATTGTTTCATGCTTAGGTGGTTCTAGTTGTCCGACTTTGTGTCTTTATCCATGACTTATTGTTTCATGCTTAGGTGGTTCTAGTTGTCCGACTTTGTGTCATTCTCCATGACTTATTGTTTCATGCTTAGGTGGTTCTAGTTGTCCGACTTTGTGTCATTCTCCATGACTTATTGTTTCATGCTTAGGTGGTTCTAGTTGTCCGACTTTGTGTCATTCTCCATGACTTATTGTTTCATGCTTAGGTGGTTCTAGTTGTCCGACTTTGTGTCATTCTCCATGACTTATTGTTTCATGCTTAGGTGGTTCTAGTTGTCCGACTTTATGTCATTCTCCATGACTTAATGTTTCATGCTTAGGTTGTTCTAGTTGTCCAACTTTGTGTCATTCTCCATGACTTATTGTTTCATGCTTAGGTTGTTCTAGTTGTCCGACTTCGTGTCATTCTCCATGACTTTTTGTTTCATGCTTAGGTTGTTCTAGTTGTCCTACTTCGTGTCATTCTCCATGACTTATTGTTTCATGCTTAGGTGGTTCTAGTTGTCCGACTTTATGTCATTCTCCATGACTTATTGTTTCATGCTTAGGTGGTTCTAGTTGTCCGACTTTGTGTCATTCTCCATGACTTATTGTTTCATGCTTAGGTTGTTCTAGTTGTCCGACTTTGTGTCATTCTCCATGACTTATTGTTTCATGCTTAGGTTGTTCTAGTTGTCCGACTTTGTGTCATTATCCATGACTTATTGTTTCATGCTTAGGTTGTTCTAGTTGTCCAACTTTGGGTCATTCTCCATGATTTATTGTTTCATGCTTATGAATGTTTTAACATACTATGTTTGATTACAAACTTTAGATTTAAAATAAAGGCGCCATTTTCAATCATTTCCGACTTGTGTATATTAGTATATAGCCAGTTTGTCATGACACAAATGAACTTAGAGGGAACTCACAGAATAGGAAATAATAACATATAGTTGTATTCCTGAACACTGAGGAATCATCAATGATAAAGCTATGGACGTGTTTAAACATGAAACATGAAACCATAAAATATAGTTATATACCTGAACAGTTGAGGAATGACACTGCAAACTTCAGTGATAAAGCTATGGACCGGTTTAAACATGAAACCATAACACTAGGATATAATTACGGATGTACAACTTATGTACATGTATAGAGTAAACTCTTGCAGTAAATAAAGAGCTTGATATAATGTCTCTATAACGATAATGGAGCTGCATGTGCGCTGATATATTAAAACTGTTATAGTGTAACAATTCAACGCTCCAGTTTTGGGGTTTGGTCTGCCTTGTTAACGCCGTTATATTGTGTCTATAGACTTTGGAATTGAATTAAATTGGGTTTTAAGGCACAGCAACACATGAAAGGTTATATGGCGCTTAACAAGAATGAACATGCTAGGCTCATCCTCCATTTACATCAAGAACAAATAGGACGAATGGGTCTAGAACCCTCTTACCTGCAGAACTGCAGAGTTGCTGCAAATTCTATAGTAGACACTCCATTTACGATGGAGCCACTTTTTATGTGACGGTGTGTTTGTGAGATTGCAGTGGTTCTCAAAAAATATATGTTATATAAATATATACCCAGGTTTAGAAACGGTGTACATATGTTGTAAAATGTGGCTGTTGTTGGTGGGATAGCTACTTTATGAACATACGGCTGTCATATAGATGTAATTTGTGAAGTTTGAAAGCTCTCCGGCTTTCGGTGTCTGATTAAGGGATTTGACGAAGAATTTGAATGTAAAACGTTTAAACTCGTACTTACGGAAGAACGTACTTCCGTAAGTAGTACGATCGTACGAACGGACACGCATAATACCATATGCTCGCTTCAATTCGTGGCGGGACACATGCCAAATATATACTTGCTCTGTACTTGAACGGTTGTCGCTGGGTTTTGGCGCCTACGGTTGTGGATGGGCTGTGGCGTAGACGGCTGTGGCTGGTTGTGGCGTGGACGATTGTGGATGGACTGTGGCGTCGACGGTTGTGGATGGACTGTAAGATAGTCGGCGGCTGTGTCTGGCTTGTGGCGTCGACAGTTGTAGATGGACTGTGGCATAATCGGCTGTGGCTGGGTTGTGTCGTCAATAGTTTTGGATGTACTGTGACATGGACGGCTGTGACTTGGCTGTGGCGTCGACAGTTGTGGGCGGGCTTTTGCGTAGACGGTTGTGACTGGGCTCTGGCGTCGAAGGTTGTGGATAAACTGTGGTATAGACGACTGTGGCTGGGCAGTGGCGTCGACGGTTGTGGATGGCCTGTGGCGTCGACGGTTGTGGATGGACTATGGCGTAGTCTGATATGGCGACGGTTGTGGATGGGATGTGGAGTGTGCTGTTGTGGGTGAGCTTTGGCTTAGACGACTGTGGTTGAGTTGTGGTGTAGACTGCTGTGTTTGGGATGTGGCATATACGGTTGTGTCTGAGCCGAGAGTGGTATAGACGACTGTGACTGGGTTGTGTTTCAAACTGTATTGTCTAAGCTGTGGCATAGACTGGTGTGTCAGAACTGTGGTGTAGACGACTGTGGCTGGGCTGTGGCGTAGACGGCCGTGGCTGGGCTGTGTTTTAGACTGTTGTAAGATTAGACTAGTGTGGCTGGGCTGTGGCGTAGACGGCCGTGGCTGGACTGTGTTGTAGACTGTTGTAAGATTAGACTAGTGTGGCTGGGCTGTGTTGTAGACTGTTGTAAGATTAGAGTAGTGTGGCTGGGCTGTGGCGTAGACGGCCGTGGCTGGGCTGTGTTGTAGACTGTTGTAAGATTAGACTAGTGCGGCTGGGCTGTGTTGTAGACTGTTGTAAGATTAGACTAGTGCGGCTGGGCTGTGTTGTAGACTGTTGTAAGATTAGAGAGTGTGGCTGGGCTGTGGCGTAGACGGCCGTGGGTGGGCTGTGTTGTAGACTGTTGTAAGATTAGACTAGTGTGGCTGGGCTGTGTTGTAGACTGTTGTAAGATTAGAGTAGTGTGGCTGGGCTGTGGCGTAGACGGCCGTGGCTGGGTTGTGTTGTAGACTGTTGTAAGATTAGACTAGTGTGGCTGGGCTGTGTTGTAGACTGTTGTAAGATTAGAGTAGTGTGGCTGGGCTGTGGCGTAGACGGCCGTTGGTGGGCTGTTTTGTAGACTGTTGTAAGATTAGACTAGTGTGGCTAGGCAGTGGCGTAGACGGCCGTGGCTGGGCTGTGTTGTAGACTGTTGTAAGATTAGATTAGTGTGGCTGGGCTGTGGCGTAGACGGGCGTGGCTTGGCTGTGTTGTATACTGTTGTAAGATTAGACTAGTGTGGCTAGGCAGTGGCATATACGGTTGTGGCTGGGCTGTGTTGTAGACTGTTGTAAGATTAGACTAGTGTGGCTAGGCAGTGGCATAGGCGGTCGTGGCTGGGCTGGGTGGTAGACTGTTGTAAGATTAGACTAGTGTGGCTGGGCTGTGTTGTAGACTGTTGTAAGATTAGACTAGTGTGGCTAGGCAGTGGCATAGGCGGCCGTGACTGGGCTGTGTTGTAGACTGTTGTAAGATTAGACTAGTGTGGCTAGGCAGTTGCATAGGCGGCCGAGGCTGGGCTGTGTTCTAGACTGTTGTAAGATTAGACTTGTGTGGCTGGGCAGTGGCATATACGGTTGTGGCTGGGCTGTTGCTTAGATAGTTGTGGCAGTGTTATGGGCAATGTGACTGAAGTGTAGGTAGGTCCGTCATCTCCAACTCTTCCATGTTCTTCTCGCTATCAAAAAAACTAAATTAGATGGAGCGAGTGCTATCCTCTCTTTTTCATCGAAAGTGAAAACCGTTTCAAAAGAGACAATTAAATATTCAATAATAAAATGTGTGACAGAGAGTAAATCGATAAACAATCAGCTCAGACCGAATTACACCAGTAGTTTAAAGTTGGTGATCTTTTCGTATTTCTTTTAGGCTTACTTCGAGTCAAAATGAACATTTATATAATTGATATTAAACATAAAACAGTATTTTATTGTGTGTATGTTGTGTGTTTTTTACCCCCGAATTTGTATTTAAAAAATGTATCTTTTACATAATAATTACATCACGTTTTTTATTTTCATATTTAACTAACTTTTCTAACAATTAGCGATGACGGCGATTAGCCACCTCTTTAGGTTTAGTCTCCGTGATCGAGGGTTTACGTTGTAACGACGTTGCGTTGTAAACCTTCTCGCTTTTCACAGCTGCTGTTCGAATCCCTATGGGAGCTCGACTTGTAAGTGAGGCAGTGTCGATTCTGACGGATTTGGAATTCAAAAAGAGAAAAAGTCAAAAGGACAGATATGATAACACAATATGAAGATGGTAGTTTGAAAATGATAGATATACGAATATACTCCATTAAAGCATCATGTGTAAAACGAATAATAGAACAAAATAATAACGGAGCTTTGAACATATTCTACAAGAAAGAACTGGAATGCTATGGTGGGCCCGGAATTTAATTGTTCAACTGTAATATAAATGATATTATGAGATTTAATATTATTAACTGATACTATGACCTTAAATTTAAAAACACATTGTAAATGACATTTTAAAGGCGTGGTGTACGGTTAACTTTATAAAAGGTCCAAAACATTTAAATGAACAAATACTGCGGGACAATGGCAATATAAAACACAGTGGTAGACCCTTAATATATCTTTTTTGGATGCAGAAACAGATTGTATGCATTCATGATATATATAATACAACTGATAGAAAACTAAAAACATTTAATTCAATCTAAAATGAATTTGACACACATGTATCTCAAAATATCACCAACTTAAAAGTTTCCGGCCATGTTTGTTTCATGAATATGTTTATGTTTATTTAAATCGAAATCAATACACAACAAATGATATCGACAATTCTAGGTGAAAAGCGAGAATAAGATTTTATTTAATGACGTAGAAAACTTTGAACAGGTAAATTAATCCGCAGGTAAAAAGAGGATCTTACATGAGTACTTCTCATTATTGAATTTATTAAACGAGTTGGCAAAATGATGTAATGCGAGACTCTTGCGAGGCTCTTGCCGAGCATTATATCATTTTTGCTAACGAGTTTCATAAATTCAATAATGAATAAGAACGAATGTTAGATTCTATTTATCACATAACTCACATATCGACTTTTATTGCATTTTGCCTGTCGTTTTATCACGCGAAACCGACATAGTCATAATAAACCGTGGGAATTGGATCATATAGTCATTATCGATTTTGTTGACAGCGCGTGCTAGAATATACAACTAGTTGTATATCGAAAATATAGAATGGTGTTATTCCACTCCCACACCGCAAGTTATGTATGTTGGCTGCTATGTGCCATCTCGTCTTTTCGTTATTTCGCCGCGAAATAACGCCGAGCAAAAAGACGCCGGGCGAAATAACGAAAAGACGAAAAAACGCCTAGCGAAATAACGAAAAGACGGAAAAACGCCGGGCGAAAAGACGCCATTCGAAATAACGAAACACGCCGGGCGAAATAACGCCAAGCGAAAAGACGACAAATAGTCAAAATGCCGTGCGAAAAGACAAAACCCCGCCAGGTCATGTGGAGTCCGCCTTCATTCATCCGAATATCGGAACGCGATTAGAAACAACTCACAAGTGCTAGGAGGTGTGGGTAGCTGGGGTAGAATAGCGTGCATGCTCGGTTCCTCACATTGTATTGCTTGGACATGATAACGTGTTTGGTGCTAGAAGCTGTGAATTGTTTAACCAAATTACCACTTTATTCCCTCGTGACATAAATTCAGTATCAAACAATTTATGCTGTTAATTATTCTCTATTTATCAATTATCTGGCAATAGTTGTGCAGCTATACAATTCAGATTTACCGCATTTCCCCGTGCAGTCACGCAGTGGTAAAAGAAGTATCTAGGTCATGCAAATAAAACTTATTTTTACATACAACATAGTAGCGGTTTTCAATATATTTTTCGCTCCGGGACTATCAATAAAATGTTCATATGATGTGTAAGCGTTAAATTTGTTAGTTGACAATACTACAAAAATGGTGGGCCATACACCTTTAGTCTTCCATATCAAAGCAATGGTTGCATGAACTCAGCGTTTAAAATGTCAACATATTAAAACAAAAAAACATGCGAATGCATTATGGAAAAGGCTTCAAAATCAGTCAATATATATCTCACAATAGTTCAGATAGATAACTTAAAAGATGCCACAAAATAAAATCACAAATGAAATGGGAAAATATATGTTCACATACTACAATGAATTGGAGGTACATTTATAGGTATACGGACAAATGCCCCGCCCCCCCCCCCCCCCCCCCCCCCCCCACCCCCGACAAATGCCCCCTGCCCATTTTTGTATAGGTGGACAAAAGCCCCCTCATGTTTTTGTATAGGTGGACAAAAGCCCCCCAGAACTTTTTACAAGGTGGACATAAGCCCCCCTGATATTTGTGCAAGGGTGGACAAAAGCCCCCCCCCCCCCCCCCCCCCGGACAAAAGCCCCACCCCTTCTCATTTTTGTATAGGGACAACTCTTAGTAAAACGAGCAGTATTTTCAACATTGTATTAAACCTGTCCAGATAAGGAAAACAGCAAAACAATATACATATGCAGCACAATTAAAACAACAAATGTGTAAAAACAACAAATTAATTGACAATTAACAGTCAGTATAAAGACGGTTTACATTTAGACAATTAACAGCTAATTAAAGAATTCCAATAAGACAACATCATGCTCAATTGGTCAATTAACAGTCAGTATAATGACTGTTTACATTTAGACAATTAACAGCTAATTAAAGAATTCCAATAAGACAACATCATGCTCAATTGGTTATTAAAATTCCTCTTAAATTTACTCCAAAAAAATGTTGTTGTTTTTTTACTTTGAAAGAATTATGAAAAGAACATTTTGCAAAAGACATATCTGAGGGGGATTTCGTACAGAGGGGGTTTGTTTTACAAAGAGTTGTCCCTATACAAAAATGAGTAGGGGGGCTTTTGTCCGGGGGTTGGGGGGGGGGGGGGGGGTGGGGGGAAGTTCAGGGGGGCTTTTGTCCACCTATACAAAAACATGAGGGGGCTTTTGTCCACGTATACAAAAATGAGCAGGGGGGCATTTGTCCGTGGGGGTGGGGGGGGGGGGGGAGCATTTGTCCTAGATTCACATATATAAAAACATATTTAGATATAGTAAAGATAATAATGTACAGATGTTTCAATACCATTTTATATATATATATATAGGAATATTGCGACAAATATGTTTTTATATAAATGCCAACTTGCTTTTCAAGTATTTGCACATTCTGTAATATAGAAATAGAGACTATAAGCCATCTATTCTGGGAATGTATGTGGACGAAACATTTCTAGAATGAATGCCGTTTATGGATGTAGAGAACAGACATGATTACGGAATTAAATAAATATAATACTGACTTCGGTGAACGAGATAAAATATTCACTTACATATCCATGCTGGGTAAACAATTCATATGTGCATGTACATATAAAGATGCGATACAGCAATTTGAAGCGTTCTTAATACAGTTAAACAATAGGATTAACATGGAAATGTACTCTGCCCCTAATAATGATACTCTTCATACATTTGAAGTCACTTGGAGAAAACTGTTAATAGACATTTTCAGTCTATGCCGATGCCGATCCCGAGGTCGGATGCGAGATAAATATCGGGAGTTGTCTCAGTGTATTTATATTTAAGACTGACACAACTGGTTTATTTGATTGATGGACTATTTTATGACACTCACTTTTAGGAAATAACGCCAACCAAATTTATAATTAATCAATTAATTTATTTCATTGATATATCCAAACGTCCATTGTGTTAATCTTCTTCGCTAGAGCTGATCCCAAACTCGCGCATTATGCGCGGCGGTTTTGTCTTCATAAAATGGTTATACAGTTTATGTTTTTTTCTCGCACTAACTCTGCCAGACGACGTCTTCGTCTGGATGGCTCTGAAGCTTGCTCGTCACCAGAGTCTGAGCCGGACATTGCCGAGGCAACGGCGTCTCTTTGATAGGCAAGTCTTACTTGAGGAACAGGGCGTTGTCTCGGGTCAAAACAGGGCGTTGTCTCGGGTCAATGTCTGGTCTTCGCATCGGACCTGGTCTTGGGTCAAAGTCATGTCTTTGGGCCGGACCTGGTCTTGGGACAATGTCAGGTCTTTGCACCGGACATTGTCTTGGGTCAATGTCCGGTCTAGGAGCTGGACCTGGTCTTGAGTCAATGTCAGGTCTTAAAGCCGGACCTGGTCTTGGGACAATGTCAGGTCTTCGCACCGAACCTGGTCTTGGGTCAATGTCCGGTCTTGGAAGTAGTATAATAAGTGGGGGTACCAGCGCAGTTTTCCCCTCGCGTAAACATGAAAATCACTAAAATATGTAAGGAGGGACTCTATCATAATTTGATAAAAAAGAGACGTTTTTGAACAAAAAAAAAGTGGAAGAGGGGACCCTACCCGATTTTCTCATTTGTAATACAGACGTTTTGAAAAAAAAAAGTGGAAGGGGGGACCCTGCCCGATTTTCTCATTTGTAATACAGACGTTTTGAAAGAAAAAAAGAGTGGAAAGGAGAACCCTTGCATATCGTAGCAGTTTTTTCATACTGTTTGGAAAAAACTATACTGATACCCTCACTATATATTCTACTCAATCATACAAAACCATCAAAAAAAAAAAATTGCCGTCGAGCAATGTCTGACGGAACAAGATAGTCATCATCACGATCCAAAACGGGATCAACTCCGGGTCTTGTCTCGGCAGTTAAACAAAATCAGAAGGAGCAAAGCAATCATCCTCATCATCACTATACATATCACACTCGATCAGGGCACTCAAAATGTGGTTCTGATAATGTTTGTGGAGCCACCATTTGAAATATTACACAGTCAGAGATATCACAGAATCAGGAATACTGGAAAAGCATCAAATGATATCACAGAATCAAGAATACTGGGATATCACAGAATCAAGAATAATGAGATATCATCAAATCAAGAATACTGGAAAAGCATCAAATCAAGAATACGAAGATATCACAGAATCAAGAATACTGAGATATCATCAAATCAAGAATACTGATATATCACAGAATAAAGAATACGGAGCAATCATCAAATCAAGAATACTGAGATATCACAGAATCAAGAATACTGGAACAGCATCAAATCAAGAATACTGAGATATCACAGAATCAAGAATACTGAACTTGCAGCAAACCAAAACAGCATCACATCAAGAATACTGAGACAACACAGAATCAAGAATACTGAAACAGCATCAAATCAAGAATATTGAGATATCACATAATCACGACTACTGGAAAAGCATCACACCAGGAATACTGAGACATCACAGAATCAAGAATATATATCTCACACGTTAGTATTCTTTGATAAGAATATCATACATCAATCAATATCTTTGTTGATAAGAATATCTCACAAGTTAGTATTATTTGTTGACGAGAATATCACATATCAATCAAAATCCTTGTTGACAAGAATATCACACACTATCAATATATTTGTTGATAAGAATATCTCAAAAGTTAGTATTCCCCGTTGATAAGAATACCATACACCAACCAATATCTTTGTTGATAAGAATATCACACGCCAATCAATATCCCTACCGATAAGAATATCATACACCAATCAACTTCTTTGCTGATAAGACTATCCCACAAGCTAGTATTCTTTGCTGGTAAGAATACCACGCATCAATAAATATCATTGCTGTTAAGAATATCCCACAAGTTAGTATTCTTTGTTGACAAGAATACCACACATCAATCAATATCCCTGTTGATAAGAATATCACACATCAATCAATATCTTTGCTGGCAAGAATATCTCACAAGTTAGTAATCATTGCTGATAAGAATATCATACATCGATCAATATCTTTGTTGATAAGAATATCTCACAAGTTAGCATTGTTTGTTGTCAAGAACATCACACATCAATCATTATCTTTGTTGATAAGAACATCACACATCAATCAATATCTTTGTTGGTAAGAATATCTCACAAGTTAGTATTGTTTGTTGATAAGAATATCACACACCAATCAATATCCTTGTTGATAAGAATATCATACATCAACCAATATCTTTGCTGATAAGAATATCTCACAAGTTAGTATTCTTTGTTGATACAAATATCACACGCCAATCAATATCATTGTTGATAAGAATATCCCACACCAACCAATATCCCCGTTGATAGGAATATCTCACAAGTTAGTATTCTTTATTGGTAAGAATATCACACGTCAATCAATATCTTTGTTGATAAGAATATCCCACAAGTTAGTATTCCCTGTTGACAAGAATATCATACACCAATCAATATCCTTGCTGACAAGAATATCTCACAAGTTAGTATTCTTTGTTGATAAGAATATCGCGCAGCAATCAATATCTTTGTTGACAAGAATATCAAACACCGATCAATATCTTTGCTGGTAAGAATATCCCGCAAGCTAGTATACTCTGTTGATAAGAATATCACACACCAATCAATATCTTTGTTGATAAGAATATCACACACCAATCAGTATCCCTGCTGACAAGAATATCTCACAAGTTAGCATTCTTCGTTGGTGAGAATATCATACACCAATCAATATCTTTGTTGAATATCTCACGAGTTGGTATTTCTTGCTGATAAGAATTTCACACGCCAATCAATATCTCCGCTGATAAGAATATCACGCACCAGTCAATATTTTTGTTGATAAGAATATCTCACAAGTTAGTATTCTTTGTTGATAAGAATATCATACACCAATCAATATCTTTGTTGATAAGAATGTTACACAAGTTAGTATTCTTTGCTGATAAGAATATCACGCACCAATCAATATCTTTGCTGGTAAGAATATCACACACCAATCAATATCTTTGTTGATAAGAATATCACACATCAATCAATATCTTTGTTGATAAAAATATCCCACAAGTTATTATTCTTTGTTGATACGAATATCATACATCAATCACTATCTTTCTTGATAAGAAAATCTCAAAAGTTAGTATTCTTCGTTGACAAGAATACCACACATCAATCAATATCCTTGTTGATAAAAATATCACACACCAATCAACATCTTTGCTGGTAAGAATATCTCACAAGTTAGTATTTCTTGTTGATAGGAATATCACACACCAACCAATATTTGTGTTGATAAGAATATCTCACAAGTTAGTATTGTTTGTTGATAAGAATCTCATACATCAATCAATATCTTTGTTGATAAGAATATCACACATCAATCAATATCTTTGTTCATAAGAATATCATACATCAATCAATATCTTTGTTCATAAGAACATCCCACAAGTTAGTATTCCTTGTTGATAAGAATATCACACGCAGCCAATATCTTTGTTGACAAGAATATCATACATCAATCAATATATTTGCTGATAAGAATATCCCACAAGTTAATATTCTTTGTTGATAAGAATATCACACACTAATCAATATCTTTCCTAATAAGAATATCTCACAAGTTAGTATTCCCTGCTGATAAGAATATCAAACACCAATCAATAATTTTTTTGATAAGAATATCGCACACCAATCAATATCTTTGTTAATAAGAATATCTCACAAGTTAGTATTCTTTGTTGATGAGAATATCACGCGCCAATCACTATCTTTGCTGGTGAGAACATCTCACAAGTTAATACTCCCTGCTGATAAGAATACCACACATCAATCAATATCTTTGTTGATAAGAATATCTCACAAGTTAGTATTCTTTGTTGATGAGAATATCATACATCAATCAATATCCCTGCTGACAAAAATATCCCACAAGTTAGTATTCTTTGATGACAAAAATATCACACACCAATCAATATCTTGGTTGACAAGAACATCATAAAACCAATCACTATCTTTGCTGATAAGAATATCTCACAAGTTAGTATTATTTGTTGATAAGAATATCACACACCAATCAATATCTTTGTCGATAAGTATATCTCACAAGATAGTATTCTTTGTTGGTAAGAATCTCAGAAGTCAATCAATATCTTTGTTGGCGAGAATATCACACATCAATCAATATCCCCGTTGATAAGAATTTCCAACAAGTTAGGATTCTTTGTTGACAAGAATATCACACATCAATAAATATCTTTGTTGATAAGAATATCATACATCAATCAATATCTTTGTTGGTAAGAATATCACACAAGTTAGTCTTCTTTGATGACATGAATATCACACATCAGTCAATATCCCCGTTGATAAGAATATCTCGCAAATTGGTATTCCTTGTTGACGAGAATATCATACATCAATCAATATCTTTGTTGGCAAGAATATCGCACATCAGTCGATATCTTTGTTGATAAGAATATCTCACAAGTTAGTATGCTTTGTTGATAAGAATATCACACACCAATCAATATCCTTGCTGATAAGAATATCTCAGAAGTTAGTATTATTTGTTGATAAGATTATCACACACCAATCAATATATTTGTTGATAAGAATATCATACATCAATCAATATCTTTGCTGATAAGAATATCTCACAAGTTAGTATTCTCTGTTGATACGAATATCACATGCCGGTCAATATCTTTGTTGGTGAGAATATCTCACAAGTTGGTATTCTTTGTTGGTAGGAATATCATACATCAATCAATATCTTTGTTGATAAGAATATCACACATAAATCAATATCTTTGTTGGTAAGAATATCTCGCAAGTTAGTATTCTTTTTTGGTGAGAATATCACACACCAATCAATATCTTTGTTGATAAGAATATCTCACAAGTTAGTATTCTTTGTTGATAAGAATATCATGCATCAATCAATATATTTGTTGGTGGGAATATCACACATCAGTCAATATCTTTGTTGGCAAGAATATATCACAAGTTAGTATTCTTTTTTGACAAGAATACCATACACCAATCAATATCTTTGTTGATAAAAATATCATATATCAATCAATATCTTTGTTGATAAGAATATCTCACAAGTTAGTATTCTTTGTTGGTGAGAATATCATACGTCAATCAATATCTTTGTTGGTAAGAATATCTCGCAAGTCAGTATTCTTTGTTAACAGGAATACCATACACCAATCAATATCTTTGTTGATAAGAATATCATACATCAATCAATATCTTTGTTGATAGGAATATCTCACAAGTTAGTATTCCCTGCTGACAAAAATATCATACATCAATCAATATATTTGCTGGCAAGAATTTCTCACAAGTAAGTATTCTTTTTTGACAAGAATACCATACTCCAATCAATATCTTTGTTGATAAGAATATCACACGTCATTCAATATCTTTGCTAGTTAGAATATCTCACAAGTTAGTATTCTTTTGTTGAGAAGAATATCATACATCAATATATATTTGTTGATAAGAATATCTCACAAAATAGTATTCTTTGTTGACATCAATCAATATCTTTGTTGATAAGAATATCTCACAAGTTAGTATTCTTTGTTGGTGAGAATATCATACGTCAATCAATATCTTTGTTGGTAAGAATATCTCGCAAGTTAGTATTCTTTGTTGACAAGAATACCATAAACCAATCAATATCTTTGTTGATAAGAATATCATACATCAATCAATATCTTTGTTGATAAGAATATATCACAAGTTAGTATTCTTTGTTGGTGAGAATATCATACGTCAATCAATATCTTTGTTGGTAAGAATATCTCGCAAGTTAGTATTCTTTGTTGACAAGAATACCATAAACCAATCAATATCTTTGTTGATAAGAATATCACACATCAATTAATATCTTTGTTAATAGGAATATCTCACAAGTTAGTATTCTTTGTTGATAAGAATATCAAGCGTCAATCAATATCTTTGTTGATAAGAATATCACACATCAATTGATATCTTTGTTGGTCAGAATATCTCATAAGTTAGTATTCTTTGTTGATAAGAATATCATACGTCAATCAATATCTTTGTTGGTAAGAATATCTCACGAGTTGGTATTCCCCGTTGATAAGAATATCACACGCCAATTAATATCTTTGTTTATAAGAATATCATACATCAATCAATATCTTTGTTGATAAGAATATCTCACGTCAATCAATATCTTTGCTGGTTAGAATATCTCGCAAATTAATATTCTTTGTTGGTAAGAATATCATATATCAACCAATGTCTTTTTTAGTAAGAATATCTCACGAGTTGGTATTCCCCGTTGATAAGAATATCACACGCCAATTAATATCTTTGTTAATAGGAATATCATACATCAATCAATATCTTTGTTGATAAGAATATCGCACAAGTTAATATTCTGTGTTGATAAGAATATCCCACAGCAGTCAATACCTTTTTTGGTAAGAATATCACACATCAATCAATATCTTTGTCGATAAGAATATCCCACAAGTTAGTATTCTTTGTTGGTGAGAATATAACACGCCAATCAATATCTTTGTTGATGGGAATATCATACATCAATTAATATCTTTGTTGATAAGAATATCTCACGAGTTAGTATTCTTTGTTGATAAGAATATCATACGTCAATCAATATCTTTGTTGGTAAGAATATCTCACGAGTTGGTATTCCCCGTTGATAAGAATATCACACGCCAATTAATATCTTTGTTAATAAGAATATCATACATCAATCATTATCTTTGTTGATAAGAATATCGCACAAGTTAATATTCTGTGTTGATAAGAATATCCCACAGCAGTCAATACCTTTGTTGGTAAGAATATCACACATCAATCAATATCTTTGTCGATAAGAATATCCCACAAGTGAGTATTATTTGTTGATAAGAATATCATACATCAATCAATATCTTTATTGATAAAAATATTTCACAAGTTGGTATTCTTTGTTGATAAGAATATCATACATCAATCAATATCTTTGTTGACAAGAATATCATACATCAATCAATATCTTTGGTGATAATAATATCTCACAAGTTAGTATTCTTTGTTGATAAGAATATCATACATCAATCAATATCTTTGTTGATAAGAATATCTCGGAAGTTAGTATTCTTTGTTGATAAGAATATCATACACCAATCAATATCTTTGTTGATAAGAATATCACACACCAACCAATATCTTTGTTGATAAGAATATCTCACAAGTTAGTATTCCTTGTTGATAAGAATATCACACACCAATCAATATCTTTGTTGATAAGACTCAGCCAGTGAAACTAGAATATTGGAACATCACAGAATCAAGGATATTGAAACATTACAGAATCAAAGATATTGACACACCACAGAATCGAGATATATCAATATATATTTGTTGATAAGAATATCTCACAAAATAGTATTCTTTGTTGACATCAATCAATATCTTTGTTGATAAGAATATCTCACAAGTTAGTATTCTTTGTTGGTGAGAATATCATACGTCAATCAATATCTTTGTTGGTAAGAATATCTCGCAAGTTAGTATTCTTTGTTGACAAGAATACCATAAACCAATCAATATCTTTGTTGATAAGAATATCATACATCAATCAATATCTTTGTTGATAAGAATATATCACAAGTTAGTATTCTTTGTTGGTGAGAATATCATACGTCAATCAATATCTTTGTTGGTAAGAATATCTCGCAAGTTAGTATTCTTTGTTGACAAGAATACCATAAACCAATCAATATCTTTGTTGATAAGAATATCACACATCAATTAATATCTTTGTTAATAGGAATATCTCACAAGTTAGTATTCTTTGTTGATAAGAATATCAAGCGTCAATCAATATCTTTGTTGATAAGAATATCACACATCAATTGATATCTTTGTTGGTCAGAATATCTCATAAGTTAGTATTCTTTGTTGATAAGAATATCATACGTCAATCAATATCTTTGTTGGTAAGAATATCTCACGAGTTGGTATTCCCCGTTGATAAGAATATCACACGCCAATTAATATCTTTGTTTATAAGAATATCATACATCAATCAATATCTTTGTTGATAAGAATATCTCACGTGAATCAATATCTTTGCTGGTTAGAATATCTCGCAAATTAATATTCTTTGTTGGTAAGAATATCATATATCAACCAATGTCTTTTTTAGTAAGAATATCTCACGAGTTGGTATTCCCCGTTGATAAGAATATCACACGCCAATTAATATCTTTGTTAATAGGAATATCATACATCAATCAATATCTTTGTTGATAAGAATATCGCACAAGTTAATATTCTGTGTTGATAAGAATATCCCACAGCAGTCAATACCTTTTTTGGTAAGAATATCACACATCAATCAATATCTTTGTCGATAAGAATATCCCACAAGTTAGTATTCTTTGTTGGTGAGAATATAACACGCCAATCAATATCTTTGTTGATGGGAATATCATACATCAATTAATATCTTTGTTGATAAGAATATCTCACGAGTTAGTATTCTTTGTTGATAAGAATATCATACGTCAATCAATATCTTTGTTGGTAAGAATATCTCACGAGTTGGTATTCCCCGTTGATAAGAATATCACACGCCAATTAATATCTTTGTTAATAAGAATATCATACATCAATCATTATCTTTGTTGATAAGAATATCGCACAAGTTAATATTCTGTGTTGATAAGAATATCCCACAGCAGTCAATACCTTTGTTGGTAAGAATATCACACATCAATCAATATCTTTGTCGATAAGAATATCCCACAAGTGAGTATTATTTGTTGATAAGAATATCATACATCAATCAATATCTTTATTGATAAAAATATTTCACAAGTTGGTATTCTTTGTTGATAAGAATATCATACATCAATCAATATCTTTGTTGACAAGAATATCATACATCAATCAATATCTTTGGTGATAATAATATCTCACAAGTTAGTATTCTTTGTTGATAAGAATATCATACATCAATCAATATCTTTGTTGATAAGAATATCTCGGAAGTTAGTATTCTTTGTTGATAAGAATATCATACACCAATCAATATCTTTGTTGATAAGAATATCACACACCAACCAATATCTTTGTTGATAAGAATATCTCACAAGTTAGTATTCCTTGTTGATAAGAATATCACACACCAATCAATATCTTTGTTGATAAGACTCAGCCAGTGAAACTAGAATATTGGAACATCACAGAATCAAGGATATTGAAACATTACAGAATCAAAGATATTGACACACCACAGAATCGAGAGTACTGGAACATCCCAGAATCAAGGATATTGGAACGCCACAGAATTCATCATGGAATACTGAAATGTCTAGAATCTATCACAGAATAAACGATATTGTAACATCACAGAATCACAGGTATCGCCCAGTCAGGGAAACTAGAGATCATCCAGACAGCAATAAGTTGAGTTAGGAAAGCAAGCTATTTCCATCTAGGATTACAACATGCGTGAAATATACAGCAAGAATACAACAAGCATAATCTAGCCATATCATGTAAACGAAATTAGAAAATGACAAGCATGTTTGCTCTTTTTTTCTATCTTTATGCATGCTTCCACAATGCAACGAAATTAGAAGATAGTAAACTTATCTTAAATTATCTTAACTTATATTAACTTATCTTTGCTTATTTTCACTAGCATGTCTGTGATAATTCCGTAGCATTTCCGGGTAGGTGACGTTCCAATATCATTGATTCTGTGATGTTCCAATATCGTTGAGTCTGTGATAGATTCTAGACATTTCAGTATTCCATGATGAATTCTGTTGCGTTCCAATATCCTTGATTCTGGGATGTTCCACTACTCTCGATTCTGTGATGTGTCAATATCCTTGATTATGTGATGTTTCAATACTTGATTCTGTGATATCTCAGTATTCTTGATTCTGGGATGTTTCAACTTGATTCTATGATGTTCCAATATTCTCGATTCTGTGATGTTCCAATATTCTCGATTCTGTGATGTTTCAATATCTTTGATTCTGTGATGTTCCAATATCTTTGATTCTGTAATGTTTCAATATCCTTGATTCTGTGATGTTCCAATATTCTAGTTTCCCTGGCTGAGTCTTATCAACAAAGATATTGATTGGTGTGTGATATTCTTATCAACAAGGAATGCTAACTTGTGAGATATTCTTATAAACAAAGATATTGGTTGGTGTGTGATATTTTTATCAACAAAGATATTGATTGGTGTATGTTATTCTTATCTACAAAGAATACTAACTTGCGAGATATTCTTATCAACAAAGATATTGATTGGTGTATGATATTCTTATCAACAAAGAATACTAACTTGCGAGATATTCTTATCAACAAAGATATTGATTGATGTATGATATTCTTATCAACAAAGAATACGAACTTGTTAGATATTCTTATCAACAAAGATATTAATTGGTGTATGATATTCTTGTCAAGAATGATATTGATTGATGTATGATATTCTTATCAACAAAGAATACCAACGTGTGAGATATTTTTATCAACAAAGATATTGATTGATGTATGATATTTTTATCAACAAAGAATACTAACTTGTGAGATATTCTTATCAACAAAGATATTGATTGATGTATGATATTCTTATCAACAAAGAATACGAACTTGTTAGATATTCTTATCAACAAAGATATTAATTGGTGTATGATATTCTTGTCAAGAATGATATTGATTGATGTATGATATTCTTATCAACAAAGAATACCAACGTGTGAGATATTTTTATCAACAAAGATATTGATTGATGTATGATATTTTTATCAACAAAGAATACTAACTTGTGTGATATTTTTATCAATGGGGAATACCAACTCGTGAGATATTCTTACCAACAAAGATATTGATTGACGTATGATATTCTTATCGACAAAGAATACTTACTTGTGAGATATTCTTATCAACAAAGATATTAATCGATGTATGATATTCCCATCAACAAAGATATTGTTTGGCGTGTGATATTCTCACCAACAAAGAATACTAACTTGTGAGATATATTCTTATCAACAAAGATATTGGTTGATGTATGATATTCTTACCAACAAAGAATACTAACTTGCGAGATATTCTAATCAGTAAAGATATTGATTGACGTATGAAATTCTTACCAACAAAGAATACTAACTTGTGAGATATTCTTACCAACAAAGATATTGATTGACACGTGATATTCTTATCAACAAAGAATACTAACTTTTGAGATATTCCCATCAACAAAGATATTGATTGATGTATGATATTCTTGTCAACAAAAAATACTAACTTGCGAGATATTCTTACCAACTAAGATATTGATTGACGTATGATATTCTCACCAACAAAGAATACTAACTTATGAGATATTCTTATCAACAAAGATATTGATTAATATATGATATTCTTATCAACAAAGAATACTAACTTGTGAGATATTCTTATCAACAAAGATATTGATTGATGTATGATATTGTTATCAACAAAGAATACTAACTTGTGAGATATTCTTATCAACAAAGATATTGATTGATGTATGATATTCTTATCAACAAAGAATACTAACTTGTGAGATATTCTTATCAACACAGATATTGATTGATGTATGATATTCTTATCAACAAAGAATACTAACTTGTGAGATATTCTAACCAGCAAATATATTGATTGACGTGTGATATTCTTATTAACAAAAATATTGATCGGTGTATGGTATTCTTGTCAACACAGAATACTAATTTGTGAGATATTCTTGCCAGAAAAGATATTGATTGATGTATGATATTCTTGTCAGCAAGGAATACTAACTTGTGAGATATTCCTATCAACAAAGATATTGATTGATGTATGATATTCTTGTCAACAAAGAATACTAAATTGCGAGATATTCTTACCAACTAAGATATTGATTGACGTATGATATTCTCACCAACAAAGAATACTAACTTGTGAGATATTCTTACCAACAAAGATATTGATTGACGTATGGCATTCTCACCAACAAAGAATACTAATTTGTGAGATATTCTTATCAACAAAGATATTGATTGGTGTATGGTATTCTTGTCAACAAATAATACTAACTTGTGAGATATTCTTGCCAGCAAAGATATTGATTGATGTATAATATTCTTGTCAGTAAGGAATACTAACTTATGAGATAATCTTACCAACAAAGATATTGACTGATGTTTGATATTCCCACCAACAAATATATTGATTGATGCATGATATTCTTATCAACAAAAAATACTAACTTCTGAGATATTCTGATCAACAAAGATATTGATTGGTGTGTGATATTCTCACCAACAAAGAATACTAACTTGCGAGATATTCTTATCAGCAAAGATATTGATTTATGAGTGATATTCTTATCAACAAAGATATTGATTGATGTATGATATACCTACCAACAAAGAATACCAACTTGTGAGATATTCTCACCAACAAAGATATTGATCGGCATGTGATATTCGAATCAACAAAGAATACTAACTTGTGAGATGTTCTTATCATCAAAGATATTGATTGATGTATGATATTATTATCAACAAAGATATTGATTGATGTGTGATATTCTTGTCAACAAAGAATCCTAACTTGTGAGATATTCGTATCAACGGGGATATTGATTGATATTCTCGCTAACTTGTGAGAGATTCTTAGCAGCAAAGATATTGATTGATGTATGATATGATTATCAACAAAGATATTGATTGGTGTATGATATTCTCATCAACAAAGATATTGATTGGTGTATGATATTCTTGTCATCAAAGATATTGATTGGTGTGTGATATTTTTTTCATCAACGAATACTAACTTGTTGGATATTCATGTCAGCAGGGATATTGATTGATGTATGATATTCTCATCAACAAAGAATACTAACGTGTGGGATATTCTTATCAACAAAGATATTGATTGATGTGTGGTATTCTTATCAGCAGTGAGTATTAACTTGTGAGATGTTCTCACCAGCGATCAAGATATTGATTGTCGCGTGATATTCTTATCAGCAAGGATATTGATTGGTGTGTGATATTCTTATCATCAAAGAATACTAACTTCTGAGATATTCTTATCAACAAAGATATTGATTGATGTATGATATTGTTATCAACATAGAATACTAACTTATGAGATATTCTTATCGACAAAGATATTGATTGGTGTGCGATATTCTTATCAACAACGTTATTGATTAGTGTTTAATATTCTTTTCAGCATGAAATACTAAGAAGGATAAACATATCGGACAGGGAAAGCAGCATTCAAGGACGACAGTCAACCACAAAACACAAAAACAAACACGCAAACAGACAAACGAAAAGGCAAAAGTAATTTTTATGGAGAGTAATACCATTATGTAAAAGCGAAATAAGAGCCAATAAGTATATTTTAGAGATACGAAATAGAATCGTATCAAAGATCCATAAGAAATAATATTAGTAAACTTACGGACTGTTAAAAGAGGTCCAAACTCACGTCAGTGTATAATGCAAGATAATGATAAAATTTAAGGAAAACTCTAATAAAACTTGTGAGATATTCTTATCAGCAAAGATATTGATTGGTGTGTGATATTCTTATCAACAACGAATATTAACCTGTGGGATATTCTTATCAGCAAAGATATTGATTGATGTATGATATTCTTGTCAACAAAGATATTGGCTGGCGTGTGATATTCTTATCAACAAGGAATACTAACTTGTCGGATGTTCTTATCAACAAATATAATGATTGATGTATGATATTCTTATCAACAAAGATATTGATTGATGTATCATAATCTTATCAACAAAGATATTGATTGATGTATGATATTCATATCAACAAAGATATTGATTGATGTATGATAATCTTATCAACAACGAATACTTACTTATGAGATATTCTTGCCAACAAAGATATTGATTGGTGTGTGATATTCCTATCAACAAGAAATACTAACTTGTGAGATATTCTTACCAACAAAGATGTTGATTGGTGTGTGATATTTTTATCAACAAGGCTATTGATTGATGTGTGGTATTCTTGTCAACGACGAATACTAACTTTTGAGATATTCTTATCAACAAAGATATTGATTGATGTATGATATTCGTATCAACAAAGAATAATAACTTGTGGGATATTTTTATCAACAAAGATATTGATTGATGTGTGATATTCTTATCAACAAAGATATTGATTGGTGTGTGATATTCTTACCAGCAAAGATATTGATTGGTGCGTGATATTCTTATCAGCAAAGAATACTAACTTGTGGAATATTCTTATCAACAAAGATATTGATTGGTGTTTGATATTCTTATCAACAAAGAATACTAGCTTGTGAGATATTCTTATCAACAACAATATTGACTGGTGCGTGATATTCTTATCAGCGGAGATATTGATTGGCGTGTGAAATTCTTATAAGCAAGAAATACCAACTCGTGAGATATTCCACAAAGATATTGATTGGTGTATGATATTCACACCAACGAAGAATACTAACTTGTGAGATATTCTTATGAACAAATATATTGATTGATGTGTGGTATTCTTATCAGCAGGGAGTATTAACTTGTGAGATAATCTTGTCAGCAGGGATATTGATTGGTGTGTGATATTCTTATCAACAAAGATATTGATTGGTGTGTGATATTCTTATCAATAGAGAATACTAGCTTGCGGAATATTCTTACCAGCAAAGATATTGATTGGTGTGTGATATTCTTGTCAACAAAGATATTGATTGGTGTGTGATGTTCTTGTCAACAAAGACTTGATTGGTGTGTGATATTTTTGTCATCAAAGAATACTAACTTGTGGGATATTCTTGCCAGCAGGGATATTGATTGATGTATGATATTCTCATCAACACAGAATACTAACTTGTGAGATATTCTTAAGAACAAAGATATTGATTGATGTATGATATTCTTGTCAACAAAGATATTGGCTGGCGTGTGATATTCTTATCAACAAGGAATACTAACTTGTCGGATGTTCTTATCAACAAATATAATGATTGATGTATGATATTCTTATCAACAAAGATATTGATTGATGTATCATATTCTTATCAACAAAGATATTGATTGATGTATGATATTCATATCATCAAAGATATTGATTGATGTATGATAATCTTATCAACAACGAATACTTACTTATGAGATATTCTTGCCAACAAATATATTGATTGGTGTGTGATATTCATATCAACAAGAAATACTAACTTGTGAGATATTCTTACCAACAAAGATGTTGATTGGTGTGTGATATTTTTATCAACAAGGCTATTGATTGATGTGTGGTATTCTTGTCAACGACGAATACTAACTTTTGAGATATTCTTATCAACAAAGATATTGATTGATGTATGATATTCGTATCAACAAAGAATAATAACTTGTGGGATATTTTTATCAACAAAGATATTGATTGATGTGTGATATTCTTATCAACAAAGATATTGATTGGTGTGTGATATTCTTACCAGCAAAGATATTGATTGGTGCGTGATATTCTTATCAGCAAAGAATACTAACTTGTGGAATATTCTTATCAACAAAGATATTGATTGGTGTATGATATTCTTATCAACAAAGAATACTAGCTTGTGAGATATTCTTATCAACAACAATATTGACTGGTGCGAGATATTCTTATCAGCGGAGATATTGATTGGCGTGTGAAATTCTTATAAGCAAGAAATACCAACTCGTGAGATATTCCACAAAGATATTGATTGGTGTATGATATTCACACCAACGAAGAATACTTACTTGTGAGATATTCTTATGAACAAATATATTGATTGATGTGTGGTATTCTTATCAGCAGGGAGTATTAACTTGTGAGATAATCTTGTCAGCAGGGATATTGATTGGTGTGTGATATTCTTATCAACAAAGATATTGATTGGTGTGTGATATTCTTATCAATAGAGAATACTAGCTTG
Source organism: Cyrtodaria siliqua (assembly GCA_037043455.1). Lineage (NCBI taxonomy): Eukaryota > Metazoa > Mollusca > Bivalvia > Adapedonta > Hiatellidae > Cyrtodaria > Cyrtodaria siliqua. Next base: position 16,170 of record JAWPHD010009477.1, on the reverse strand, counting down.
CGGAATATTCTTACCAGCAAAGATATTGATTGGTGTGTGATATTCTTGTCAACAAAGATATTGATTGGTGTGTGATGTTCTTGTCAACAAAGACTTGATTGGTGTGTGATATTTTTGTCATCAAAGAATACTAACTTGTGGGATATTCTTGCCAGCAGGGATATTGATTGATGTATGATATTCTCATCAACAAAGAATACTAACTTGTGAGATATTCTTATGAACAAAGATATTGATTGATGTGTGGTATTCTTATCAGCAGGGAGTATTAACGTGTGAGATGTTCTCACTAGCAAGGATATTGATTGGTGTGTGATATTTTTATCATCAAAGAATACTAACTTGTGAGATATTCTTATCAACAAAGATATTGATTGATGTATGATATTCTTATCAACAAAGAATACTAACTTGTGAGATTTTCTTATCAACAAAGATATTGATTGGTGTGCGATGTTCTTATCAACAAAGTTATTGATTGGTGTTTTTGATATTCTTATCAGCAGGGAATACTTATTTGTGAGATATTCTTATCAGCAAAGATATTGATTGATGTATGATATTCTTGTCAACAAATCTATTGGCTGGCCTGTGGTATTCTTATCAACAAGGAATACTAACTTGTAGGATGTTCTTATCAACAAAGATATTGATTGATGTATGATATTCTTATCAACAAATATATTGATTGATGTATGATATTCTTATCAACAAAGATATTGATTGATGTATGATATTCTTATCAACAAAGAATACTAACTTGTGAGATATTCTTACCAACAAAGATATTGGTTGGTGTGTGATATTCCTATCAACAAGAAATACTAACTTGTGAGATATTCTTACCAACAAAGATGTTGATTGGTGTGTAATATTTTATCAACAAGGATATTGATTGATGTATGATATTCGAATCAACAAAGAATAATAACTTGTGGGATATTTTCATCAACAAAGATATTGTTTGATGTGAGATATTCTTATCAACAAAGATATTGATTGGTATGTGATATTCTTACAAGCGAAGATATTGATTGGTGCGTGATATTCTTATCAGCAAAGAATACTAACTTGTGGAATATTCTGGTCAACAACGGTATTGATTGGTGTATGATATTCTTATCAACAAAGAATGCTAACTTGTGAGATAATCTTATCAACAAAATATTGACTGGTGCGTGATATTCTTATCAGCGGAGATTTTGATTGGCGTGTGAAATTCTTATCAGCAAGTAATACCAACTCGTGAGATATTCAACACAGATATTGATTGGTCTATGATATTCTCACCAACGAAGAATGCTAACTTGTGAGATATTCTTGTCAGCAGGGATATTGATTGTTGTGTGATATTCTTATCAACAAAGATATTGATTGGTGTGTGATATTCTTATCAACAGAGAATACTAGCTTGCGGAATATTCTTACCAGCAAAGATATTGATTGGTGTGTGATATTCTTGTCAACAAAGATATTGATTGGTGCGCGATATTCTTATCAACAAAGAATACTAACTTGTTAGATATTCTTGTCAGCAAGGATATTGACTGGTGTATGATATTCTGGTCAACAGGAAACTACTAACTTGTGGGATATTCTTATCAACAAAGATATTGATTGACGTGTGATATTCTTACCAACAAAGAATACTAACTTGTGAGATATTCTTACCAACAAATATATTGATTGATGTGTGATATTCTTATCAACAAAGATAATGGTTGATGTGTGATGTTCTTGTCAACAAAGAATGCTAACTTGTGAGATATTCTTATCAACAAAGATATTGATCGATGTATGATATTCTTATCAGCAATGAATACTTACTTGTGAGATATTTTTGCCAGCAAAGATATTGATTGATGTGTGATATTCTTATCAACAGGGATATTGATTGATGTGTGGTATTCTTGTCAACAAAGAATACTAACTTGTGGGATATTCTTATCAGCAAAGATATTGATTAATGCGTGGTATTCTTACCAGCAAAGAATACTAGCTTGTGGGATATTCTTATCAGCAAAGATGTTGATTGGTGTATGATATTCTTATCGGTAGGGATATTGATTGGCGTGTGATATTCTTATCAACAAAGATATTGGTTGGTGTATGGTATTCTTATCAACGGGGAATACTAACTTGTGAGATAATCTTATCAACAAAGATATTGATTGATGTATGATATTCTTATCAAAGAATACTAACGTGTGAGATATGTATTCTTGATTCTGTGATATCTCAGTATTTCTGGTGTGATGCTTTTCCAGTATTCTTGATTCTGAGATATCTCAGTATTCTTGATTTGATGCTGTTTCAGTATTCTTGATTCTGTGATGTCTAATTATTCTTGATGTGATGCTGTTTCGGTTTGCTGCAAGTTCAGTATTCTTGATTCTGTGATATCTCAGTATTCTTGATTTGATGCTGTTCCAGTATTCTTGATTCTGTGATATCTCAGTATTCTGGATTTGATGATTGCTCCGTATTCTTTATTCTGTGATATATCAGTATTCTTGATTTGATATCTCAATATTCTTGATTCTGTGAAATCTTCGTATTCTTGATTTGATGCTTTTCCAGTATTCTTGATTTGATGATATCTCATTATTCCTGATTCTATGATATCCCAGTATTTTTGATTCTGTGATATCATTTGATGCTTTTCCAGTATTCCTGATTCTGTGATATCTCTGACTGTGTAATATTTCAAATGATGGCTCCACAAACATTATCAGAACCACATTTTGAGTGCCATGATCGAGTGTGATATGTATAGTGATGATGAGGATGACTGCTTTGCTCCTTCTGATTTTGTTTAACTGCCGAGACTAGACCCGGAGTTGATCCCGTTTTGGATCGTGATGACGACTATCTTGTTCCGTCAGACTTTGCTCGACGGCAAAATATTTGGGGTTTTTTGATGGGTTTTTATGATTAAGTAGAATATATAGTGAGGGTATCAGAATAGATTTTCCCAAAAAGTATGAAAAAAACTGCTACAATATGCAAGGGTTCCCCCTTCCACCCTTTTTTTCTTTCAAAACGTCTGTATTACAAATGAGAATATCGGGAAGGGTCCCCACTTTCACTTTTGTTGTTGTTCAAAAACGTCTCTTTTTTATCAAATTATGATAGAGTCCCCACTTACATATTTTAGTGATTTTCATGTTTACGCGAGGGGAAAACTGCGCTGGTACCCCCACTTATTATACTTCTCTTGGAGCCGTGTTCTCTCTCTGATGTTCTCAATCTCCAGCCTAAAAATGCAAATTTGTGATACATATAAACTCTTAAACAGCTACATAAAGATGTGTAACATCTGTAAACGCTCCGTCTATGCCATCGGATGGTTTCTGTACGCTCGGAGGATGAGCAAAACCTTTTCTTTTGAAAACCGTACGTTTTTCTTTTTCCGTTGTAGAAGTGTTTCTATAAAAGGTTATACGCATACATATTTAGTAATTTGATTAATAAAAATCATATCAGTATATGTATTCTTATTCATCTACTACATAAACAATTTAATAAACTGTGTCTGGCTTTAAATATTTTAGCCGTCGCTATACAACAGAATCCTCGTGCAAGGTGTGCGCTGATAACCATTTATTTCAATCCCAGTATACAAGGTATAGTAATTTTGTGCTTGTATAGTTTTATATATACTCGGTAAAAAAAGTTTTGGACCAGGGTATATAAAGTCATATAAAATTCAAACTAGTGGACACAATTTAAGTATCTTTTTTTAGTAACCAAGGTCTACCCTACCCGGTTAATTTGATACCAGAAACAATAATTCCAAACAAGATTTGATTTAAAAAAATATCGCGAACACACAAAGTGTCTGTAAAAAATGTTGCAAAGTCCATACAAAGTAACAGTTACGGACATATTCGAGTTACCAATAAAAAGATTATTATTTTTCGCAAACTATCATTGTAAACGATAATTATTGTTGATTGTTGATCTATTCAGGTGGGAAGCAGAGTGGTTTTAGCTCCGCCGTCCACTTATCATAGCAACACATGACAACGGAAAGTAGTACGTCATTTTCCATCAACGTCAAAAAAAAGTGAAACAGCCGCCATTTTCTTTTTTTTAAACGCGTAATCTGGAAGATTGTAACAAGTTTACATGATTAAAATTTTAGTTCCCTTTTAAGTTTCGTCATCTTCAGCTGTATTGACTTTTAGATGCTTTACTGCGCGAGAAATTTCGAGATTCACCCATTTAAAATTCCGAAGCGAGGGGAAGTAACTCGCAAGAGATGTCATTGTTAAAATGCGTTTAAAAATGGTAACACTTGTATTCTTTTCTAATGAAATACAAGGAGATACTAAAAATATGTTGTTTAAGCTTAAATAGTACATGGCGTGTACTACATGTTACGAACATCATGGTATTTCTTTATAAAAATTACACGCTAAAACGATAAAATGTTCGACTCGGCACTGTCGGTCAAAAAATATAACGAGTGTAAAGTCATTGAACGTCTACAGGTGCGTATTCGGTATTCGGTGAAGGGGCTCACACTAAGTCTGAAAAGTAGTCTGTAGCCTATATTTAAAAGGCTGACCGCTGTTCAGCTTCTCGTTGTGCATTTTGATGGCCAATCTGGAATTATGGAACTCAACTGGCCACCCGCTAATGTTTTTTTATTTATTTTTTATTGGCGAGTATCACCATATGCAGCCATATTTAACATCAAAATATACTAAAACAAAGCTGCAGTCCAATTTATTTGGTTATCCCTCACCGGCCCGTCACCACCACCATCACCCACCCCACCCATAAAAAAAAATAAAAAATGCGGATCTGGTCAGGGTAGGTGTCTCATTAGAATCGCGGAAACCGCCCTACTCCTACTTTTGCTTATTAAACATGCTCGGAGAATAGACTTCGATATATAAACTTCAGATAGGAGGATTTATGTCCGCTTACGATGGACGAGGCTAAACACACTGAAGAAACTCAGTGGCGCCGTTGTCTTGAACCCGGATCCTGTGCTTTTAAGTTTTTAAGTGCACGCATTGTCCGCTACACCGACACTTGACAAAACAAATATAACGGCTTAATATGTCAAACTAGTATAGACATCGAAATATCAGTTTCCAGAAATATCAGTTTCCAGATTGTTATTAGTGGGAAGCGGTCACTAAGTCGACCTTGAACTAGAAGTGTGTTCCATCACCCATGAACACTTGCTTCGCCTGCTGACAGTGCTGTTTGCTTATTTCCAAGGTTAGGTTGCAGGTTAGGCTGATAAATAGGGCATAACCTGCCAAAATGAAAGTCAGAGGTATTGCACATGTGTAACAACATCCATTGAGATGAAGACGTTGGTGAAGTTTCATGAACACAATTAAAATACTTTTCAATTGATGGCCAAGGTTAGGTTGCAGGTTAAAGCATGACAAAGTGATCGATAAGTGTCTGCCATCCTAAGCAGTAGACACAAAAATAAGTGTTCAGTTCTCATATGAATATATCCGTCATGCGGATATTTTTTATGCACTCTTCAACCCAATGAATTTTACTTGACCAGGCTAGACCAGTGACATTTGCTTTATCAGACGAGTACCGCTAAGTACAGCAAAACATGTTTCGAGATGCTAATTTCAAATTCAGTGCTCGATATACACTTCAAGATTGCCATCATCGGCCCATGTGTCACTTTAATTACAAAAGATCTATTTCAAAAGCTTGAATAAACAATAAATAAATTAAAATGACCTTGTGTTCCCAAAAGGCAGTTTTTCAGTTTCAGATACATGCATGACTGTACGCAAATGGAAACATTTTTTACATACAATGTAGATCCAACTGAACCAAAGAATAAATAATACAATATTTTATATATATTATATTTATAAACTAAACATCTATTAAATACTACAATAATGAAATTTACTTCATACTTACAACATACTTACAACAAAAAAATCAATGTCATATATGGCCTAAAATGTGTTAAAATGATGTAAAACACCAAATGTTTTTTTGAATGTGAGCATCTACTGTCAATGTATGACATTGTATACATTTGGTGTTTTTTAACAGCTTTACATATTATATAGTCTCTGTGAGGTATAATTATGTTCATTTTGGTTCTTTAAAAAAATAATGTCTGCTTAGTCCTCGGGATTGCCAAGCTGAAGTCACCATCATGATCAGGCGAACACATCTCAAGCGGGATACGCAGTAACAAGTATATACTGTAACGCATAAGGCCAAAGAAAAATTAACCGCGTTTCTGATTTGGCCTAATGAAATGAATATATATCCTTGAGTTTAGAATCTTGCGATCACAGTATTGTCAACTTTTTTGGTTAAATCCACGTCTTCCAGGGTTGCATTGGTATTTGAAGAACGAAGGGCATCTGGAAACCAGATGATGCGTCTCTGAAATGAACAAAACAAGTTGTTAAAAAGGATGGATTGGTGGTACAAAATATATAAGCCATATGATATATGCATGAATCAACAGAGTGTCCTGTTATTTTTAAAAGGATTTTAACTTTGGCTGTCGTATATACCGTATTTCCTCTAACAGTAGCTCCCGGGCACTATAGAAAGTGCGAAGAGAGGGGGGGGGGGGGGGGGGGGGGGGGTACACCGGTATTGACGTAACCAAAACATGACTGTACCGAGTATATTACTGTCATCACTCTGCATCTATATGATACACATTTCTGTCAAACTTGACGATTACAAAACGGGTTGGTTGCATATGAATTAACCAATAATAAAAGATAAACTAAATAGTAAATTGAAAGGAACGAGATAAATAAAAGCGGTAATTGTATTGATGATGATAGCGCTTTAAGGTTTATGTCATAGACCATACTGGTGTCGAAGGTAAAAAACTCCCGTAATCAAATCCATAAGCGGTAAAAACAGTGTGTTTTTTAGAAACTTTTAATTTAATCAAATCCATTAGCGGTTTAATTTTTGAAGACGGTTAGGTTTCTTAAAACAGGTGGGGCTCTTCTAATAGAGGAAATACGGTATTAATATATAGGTAAATTGACATCACAGAGAAATGTGAACGTTTAACATCAACTTGTATGGGTTTTTGTGTAATAAATAGAATCTCACAAAATCATCTATTATTTTTTAAACTCTTCAGTAAACATTAAACATTATTTGATGCTCGACAAGCCGCGCATTGTATATTTTTGCCAACTCGTTTAATAAATCCGCACTCGATCATGGAAGATCAGCTATTATATCCGCCGAGAAATAAATATTTAATCATTATTCTCCCATCACTGCTAAAATCAACAAAATATTCTGAAGTATATAATTTTTTTAGGTCACACATAGATGAAATATTACATTTTTATATTGTGCCCGGCCTTCGCACAGTATAGGTTATTTAGAGCCGCCCCAGAGAGAGGAAAAGGATACATAGGAATCTGGGAACCGTGTCCTACTCTTATTATCGAATAGATTCCTGTTGTTCCTTAACGTGCTTGGAGGATAGACTGATACACGGGAACGCCCGGTTTACGTCCCCATCCGAAGGACGAGGTTAAGGGAAAGTGTGTTTCCCAAGAACACATCGACGGAAAGGATGAGATATGAAATGCCTGTATATTATTCTCTATAATTATAGTATAACTGTGTAATTTATATATTATTACTAATTGCTGATATTATTGCACCAATCATATATTTAAACCTATGGTAGAATAACGAAGACAAATAATACATCTAAATTTTAGTTAATTATATGCAAGCAGTTTTGAAGTGAAATTGATACGGGACTAATAAACTGTGATACTAATGTTCGACAAAATCTTCAAGATTGCCATATGTCCCTTTAAAGTGTCCTATTATTTGTAATTTAACTGGGGCGGTCTTGAATAATATCGCTGTAAAGTGACAACAGCACAGAGAAACTTTCATGTTGTATCATGTGTATCCATTGTTTTATGTGATGGAATTTCACAATATCTCAACAAAACAAACAAAAAAGTAAAGTATTCCAATGAGCTGGGACAATTATACTTATAGTTAGGCACTCCTCTTTTTTTTTTAAAGTAGCTATCCCGCCAAATAACTACAAAATTGCACTAGAAAACCGTTTATCGAAACTCTATCCATATAACAATGTATATGCGCTGATTAAAAGTATAGGTTTATTAATAGGTTCTTAGAATACCCGTGATTGAATAACCGTAAAATGATGGTAACTCGTAATTCGACACTCCAGTTCTGGGTTTGGTCCGGCTGGTTAAAGCCGTTTATACTGTGTATGTATGAGTTTGATTTCTCAAAATATGTAAGTTATATATATACTTTGTCATCAGTAGGTTTAGAAACAGTGTACATAATGTTTATAAAATTCGACTGTTGTTGGCGGGATGGCTACTTTAATGAGAATAATAAAAAAATCTGTACAAATCGGGTTCTCCCACTCAAATAAATCTACTGTTTCTCAAGCTTATCAAGCTTATTAAAATCTTCATTTATAAAAACCACGTTAAAGAACCGCAGAAATGTATTCCCGAATTTGGGGCGGCTCGAAATATTAACATTTGCTAGTAAGATAGATAGAGTAGCTTAGGTACATTTTTTTTAATTCCACTCTCTGGGGTGGCTCGAAATATTGCCATATTATTAGCTTAATTAACCTATATCACTGGGGTCAAATATATTAAAGTTTATAGCTTTAGCTTACCCAGGGCTAGACTAAGTCTCAGAGCTGGAACTTGGAGATGCCACTTGACAGAAGGTGACAACATCTGCAAAGATCCCTGAAAGAAAATCAATTGTTGTTTTTATACATACATACCTACAGTAGATTTGTTAATCCTTTACAGTACTGCTGTAGCTATATGCAAACTTTGGGCAGTGTGGGGTGTGTGTGTGTGTGGGGGGGGGGGGATGATGCAAGGGCACCGATTTTGTGGGTGGGGAGGGTGAAGGGGAGGTGGCAACGGTGCATTTCTGATCTGCGGTCATAGAGGGGGTTTGGGGACAAGGCCATTTATTTTTGGGGAACAATGGAACATTTTCTGTTACTGGTAATATTTTTGGGGAACAATGGAACATTTTCTGTTATTGGTAATATTTTTAGGGAACAAGGGAACATAATAATAAAAATAAATGGGAAAATATTTTTGGAGAACAAAGCAAAATATTTTTGGGGAACATTGGATCATATTTTCTGTGAACATAGACCCCACTGGAAGGGTCTCATCATAGAAATAATACATCAGTGCTATATTATTATTAAATTTTAACGGAGACACTATAAACATGAACATGCACTAAATAAAACACATTTATGGGTCAGTACCGAGTGCTGTACATACCTTTCATCCTTTGTTTTTCCTTTATGTCTAAACACCAAAGTTGTCGGTGTCCCTAATCGAGGCGAAGGGACAGGACTCATGTGGTCTACACGACATGACCTTGACAGGAGATGTTCTACAAGTATTTGTTACATCATTCACCCATAACAATAGTTAACACATGAATAGGTCTGTCTTTTTGCTCATTAAATTCTGGAATTGTGAAGTATTCACTTGCAATTATCCATAGTTCATTCAACCGTAAATCAACACAACAAATTACTGCCGACTTGGCCTGTTGTGATTTTTAATAAGCGTCTAGGGCGGCTGATTTTTACCGTAAACATGCTAAAGGAAAGGCAGAAAAAGTGTTTAAAGGTTGACTTACTGACATTTTATTCGGAGCAGGAAATAACTATATCCGGGAGTAGAAAATATTCATGTTTTACGTTTCTGTTATTGATTTTCAGTTTTGCTTATTTAGCTTGTAGCCGCCATTTTGAATAATGTGTGTTTTGAGTGAGAAAAAAGGGTGACCATCTTTCAAAACGGTCTCAAAAAATGGGTAGTCATGAATTTTGCCAAAATTTTCAGGAAAGGTAGTAGAGGTACTGATTTATCATTCCTGTTAATTTAAGCCAAATTAGTGACAACACATTTTTTGTGACCGTTTTGAGAAATCGGCAATTTTGCAGTTTCAAAAACCTCAAAATTTCCGATCTTCACATTTGAACAGCGATTTAGGCTATGCAAAATATGCCAATAGTAGTCAAAACGAATGCTATGGGGATGTTTAACGTATAAACTTACTTTATTCATTGTCTGTGTTGTTTTTGCATTCAAAATTGGCTTAAGCTAACGTTTTTTAAAAGACAACTGCAATTTCCGCGTAACTGCACGTGAGTGCAAATTGGGACTACTTCGTGTTAAAACACTTGAAACTCAAAAGTGAGTTATGCGGTGTGTGCGCGTGAAAAGCTTCAGCTGCTGCTGCACTGATTGTGAATTATCAACTGAGATAATAAGGGTTATGGTCGAATGTCATGGTTCAGCGATTATTGTACGGGTTCAAACACTGCTATGGTCCAAAACTTCTTTTACAGAGTATGGTATCAACTTACACGACAATGACGTTAATTTAATCATCAATTTGACAACCTGCGTGAGTAGTTATATTTTAAATTGTTATATTTTTAAATTAAATTTTAAATCATACATGATTTACTTCTTCCATTCTGATGATATTTACTATTAAAATAATATAAATATCATTAGATATATGGATGAACAGAGAAGACATACATTTGTAACGCTACTTCCGTCACTGGTGCAACCTCCTCCAGAGCACACAGAATACAAGTTATTGCCTTACTGACCACAATGACAAGTATACCTGGATCGCCTGATGCAGATATCCATTTCAGAAATTGTGCAGAAGATGAAAATATGTACGTTGGCAGGGACGTTTTTAGGCAATTTGCTTCGAACCGGTGTCATTTTTTATACTGTTTACTGTAAAGACCCCAGAGACATTTATTGAACTAGTAAATTCAATATCTTTACAAGTTGAAAGGGACCATTTATTGTCAGTCGGAAACAGAATTTTATTATTTTATTTATTTTTTATATGGATAAGGTCTTACCCTGAATATTTCATGTTGTCTAACATTTGTAATGTTAGTGTCACAACAGTAAATGAAGAAATTCGGCATAACCAATTATTCACGACAAGCTCAGTCGGTTTATTGAATGGCAAATGAAGATGACTGGAGGACAATGGGAGGAGCATGGCCAAAGATACCTGATGCCGTCGGTGCCGCACCTCCCATGAAATCTACAGGCTAGAAAGTGAACCACTCAAACAATATTAATATTCAGGACATCGTTGATGTCATGCCATTCATACTCAAATAGTAATTGATTCGAACGGCTCTATACTAGAGGGTGTTCAAAAGTAAATGCGTGAAACTGAACAAATATATTACAAACTACAGAGTATGTGTGGAACATGCCATAATGGAATTAAAAACATACCAGGTTGTTGGGTCATTGTGGCGTCATCCATGACATTTAATGTCATTGCTTATTAACATATGTGCGACTCTAGTGTGTAGACGTAAACGTATGGAATTGATTTTGTAAGTAATTAATTGAATAAACATAGATAAACTGTTCCCTTAATTATTTTTGTCAAAACTGCTGTTAAAATCCAATTAACTCAATCATTTTTAAAAAGTAATATAAATGTTAAATTGATTAAAGTTGTACATACTAGTTATGCAGACCGAGTGAAAATTGTTTCAGACAACCCCCGCTATAAATTTCGCATCCGATACCCTCTAACAAATTTATTATCTTACATTTTTCTGTTCTAATACTCTTTTTACCCCCTTCCTATTACACCTCTTAAATTTGCTTAAATGTGTGTAGTAATTGTATTTTTAAGTGTAATGCTGCATGCAAAAAACAATAAAAAAAAAGATTCTAGTTTTACCCAGGAAAGGTGGGTGGTCTGCCTCCACCACAAAAATCGATCGTCATATATAATCTTACATGTCTTGACAATGACGTAAAGCACCATACACGTTTACCGACAAGTCTTTACGTTTAGCGGCGTTTTTGCATTGCGAAGCATGGCGGCCAATTAGGTTTTACTAGGGTCAAGGTCAAAGTCGCTGTTACTAAACATTAGAAAATGGTTTCCGGGCAATACCTTCAGTTAGAAATGAGATATTGGAAGACAACTTGCTGTCTAAGTAGCTTATATGGATAGGGTCAAGGTAATGTGACTGTTAATAAAGATAGAAAAATAACTTCAGTTGCGAATGAGATATATTGGAACAAACAATGTTTTGTTTTGTTCGCTGCTTGTATGGAAAGAAAGCTATGTATTGCGTTTGAGGTCACTGTGATCAGTGTCGCTGTTATTAAAACAGAAAAAAATGTTTTCCGACCACTAACTGCAGTTAGAAATGAGATATTGAAACACAACTTGCTACGTAAGTCGATTGTATCGACAGGAAACTTGGGATTGCATTTGAGGTCACTCGGGTCAAGGTCAAGGTCGTTGTTATAAAAATAAAAACATGTTTCGGGACAATAACTGCAGTTACGAATAAGATATTTGAACAAAACACGATGTGTAAGTAGCTTATATGGAAAGAAAGTTATTTATTGCATGCAAGTTCACTGGAGTCAAGGTCAAAGTCGCTGTTTCTAAAAATAAAAAAATGGTTAACGGACAATAAATTCAGTTATTAATGAGATATTGGAACACAACTTGCTGTGTAGGTAGCTTATATGATAAAGCTTGGTATTGCTTTTGTATTCACTGGGTTCAATGTCTAGGTCGCTGTTTCAACAGACCGAACTGTGGTTTGTGGCCAATAACTTAAGTTAGAAAATAGATATTGAAATACAAATTCAGACGACACATTTAATTCCACGAAATTGTAGTTACTTTTAGCGTCGTTACAACTTTAGCGAAGCTACAACATACATTTATATTAAAGTTTATTTTCTCCAAACCTAATCCATCGTTGACTGTCGCTTATCCAGAGCTATAAAACGGGGCGTGCCTATTGCAACATTCTAACTTGGTCTGCTATGGTTTTATCGGTTATCGGCATATATAAATATAGACGTTCCTTATCAATATATGTAAGTCGTGAACTACAGCTTTAGCATGAAGTCTCTTGTATTGGTAGTGATATGTTTTTGTTATACCGTTTCATTAGGTAAGTATGATTTAAAGTTTTCTTTAACGACCGTTAAAACCGTTTAAGGAAATTTCCTATATTTGTTTATACGCATATTGTTTTGCGCAAACAGAGCGACTATGTACAGATAACAGATTAATTTTAAATACAAATGTAGTAAGTAGATGACAATAGTTAAAGACAAAGTCTATGCTTTTGTTTGCTTCAAAACTCATCAATTTTCAGAAACGTTATGGTTACAATTGCTTTTGCAAGTATTAAAATATGTTATGTGACGTAACGCGACAAACGAGACGAGACGCGACGTTACGGATAGCGTGAAGCATATATCATCCATTTCACTTTAAGAAGAGGCGGTCTGAAAATCAAGTGCCGCGACATATGTTGTTATTTCATTATGTTAAGGTACACGATATTTGCATTTGTCTTCTTATAATAAAATAGGATCATATACACTGAGTTTGAAACCAGGTCTCTTGTTTGTGTTTGTTGCTTCCAAGGTATTTCAGTATCCATTGTGGACCCTATGATGACGTCTACCTAAATCCTTATAGGACGGTTGTGTTTGATGTTTGTCTTTAATCTTGTCTCGTCATATCCTTAACGGTTTGTTCTCTTGTTGCTCTGACTTCTGCTAAGTCCTTGAGTACTTACTTTGTGACTTTCTAGGCTTTTGGTTTGTTATATTATATATACATGGTGCACCCTATAACCTAGATTAAACTTTTTTGCCACTAACCGTTCCCAGGCGGTAGCCCTATGGTCAACCCTTTTGTGTTTGTATGTCTTATTTTTCATTTTATTCATCTTTAAAGTTGTTCATTATTTTTGTGTGTGTTTGTGGTTGACTGTTGTACATGAATGCTACTTTTCCTGATCGAATTTTATATTTACTTTTTATATATGACGGTCGAATTTTTTTTGTGGTGGAGGAAGACCACCAACCTTTCCTGGGTAGAACCAGTGCCACTGCCCAGCGGGATTCGAACCCGCAGCGGTGAGAGGTGATAAGGTTTACAGCGCAACGTCGCTAACCCCTTGGCCAGGGAGACTATTTCGAGACACATGAGCTGGTCAAAGATTGCGAAATGACATGGTGTAAGTTATAAATATTAGCATGCACATATTCTCTACATTTGTTTTACACGGGGGTCTGACACGTTAGGCACACTCTGTCTTGATCAACATAATGCATTAGACATATTTTGTCAATTACAAATGTTTAGGATCTCATTGGTGGAGATTTCAACTGTGGAAATGCGGACTGCAGTATTATCTGTTCATGTTTCCGCGGAGCGTTAACATATCAAATCCAGAGACAAATAGTAGATAATGTGCAACAAAACTGTCTCACCCAAGTTGTTGATATTCCAACAAGATAGAACGCTTGAAATTTAACGAATAACCTCTTCCAAGTCAAAAGAATGAAAGAGATGTCACCAATTGGCAATTCAGACCATTACGTCATCCATAACGAATATGATATCAAAGCCAAACACATTAAACAGTCACCCATACAATACATAACTAGAATTATCATTTAAGGTGATGTATGTGGCATATTTCTGCCACTAGATACCTAGATAATTACAGGGAGTAAGTATACTTACTCCCTGATAATTATCACGATTATTTCGAGTTAATAGCATGAATGTTTCGAGATAACAATGAATTTTCACGAAAATCTTATACAATTTGTAAGATAAAATTATCTAAATGTCATTAACTTATGATGTTAAATTCCACGATAATGCCCACTTCTGCCACCATGATAGTTTTTTATCACAAATAGTTTGATACCCGCTTCCGGTTGGGGGTTCAAGCCGTACATTCCGTACTATAACGAAAACTATCGGAAATTATGGAGATTATAATGGCTAATGGTGTCTATGAAAGTGATCAATGATATGTATAATATTGTTTATATCAATTATTATAAAACAGATGTCACAGCACATCTTCTCATTGGAGTGAACATATGTGTATAATACTATTGCGATCCAATGATAGACAAAAAATATATAGCTCGGACACGAAGTTATAGCAATAACTTCATAGTATATGTGTGACATTGATCTTGAAGGTAGGGACCTGGCTCTTAGTCGCTACACATCATCTCATGGTGGTGAATATTTGTG
The DNA here is from genome assembly GCA_037043455.1 of Cyrtodaria siliqua. Taxonomy (NCBI): domain Eukaryota; kingdom Metazoa; phylum Mollusca; class Bivalvia; order Adapedonta; family Hiatellidae; genus Cyrtodaria; species Cyrtodaria siliqua. The sequence goes on along the minus strand of JAWPHD010009477.1, from coordinate 1,014 downwards.
TTTAATTTTATCAAAATCCAATGATAAATAAAGAAGTTAGAGCCCGGACACGATTTTTTAAGCAATAACCTTCAAAGTACATGTGTGACCTTGACCTTGAATGTAGGGACCTAATTCTAAGTCGAAACACATCGATTGACTCATGATGGTGTAATTTGTTTATAATGTTATTGCACTCCAATAATAAATAAAGAAGTTATAGCGTGGACACGAAATTTTAAGCAATGCCCTTCAAACACATGTGTGACCTTGACCTTGAAAATACGGACATGGCTTTTAGTCACGACACATCGTCTTATGGTGTTGAACATTCGTATGTAATATTATAAGAAGCCAATGACAGATAAAGAAGTTATAGCCTAGCCAAAAAATGATAAGCAATAACCTTCAACAACTTTCAAAGTATATGTGTCACATTGACCTTGAATGTAGGGACATTGTTTTAGTCGCGACACATCGTCTCATGATATTGAACATTTGTGTATAATATAATTGAAATCCAATGATAAATACAGAAGTTATAACCCGGTCACGAAACATTAAGAAATGACATTTAAAGTACATGTATGACCTTAAGCTTGAAGGTAGGACCTGGCTCTTAGTCACGACACATCGTCTTATGGTGGTGAACATTTGAGTATAATATTATTAGAATCTAATGACACCGGTAGGGGACTAATAATAGTATCAAATTAAAATTATTATACCCAGAATTAAATATCCCTAAGCCTTTTATTATATTCTTAAAAGTTGCAACTAAATCTGCCTACCTGCCCGCCTGCCTGCCTGTGTCTCAGTATTTGTTATAACTTTTGTGAAACTTACAGTATTCTGTACACTATGCCAGGTACAGCTTTCTGTTGTTTTATTTAGTATTTTGTAAGTATTATATACTATATTTTATAATAATTGATACAAATGTGATCACCTTGATATGTTTACATCGACTGAAAGTAGGCCCAAATGGATATGGAAATCATTTTGGTTTTATATATGGTACGGCTTTTACCCCCG